>JABEEN010000668.1:0-11453 GCA_013363205.1 Fusarium tuaranense | reverse complement strand
GTCTGGGCCCTATCTCCTGAAACTAGACATTGATCACTCGGCCGATATCTGATAGCGGCAATCTCTAGCTCCTCTGCTGGATTCCGTTTAGAAGCCGTCCAAGTGTGAGAGGGTGATTGACGTGCAAATTGCCTGTAAAATACCCCTGCTTCCATGTACACTGCCCCTGGGCTTGAGAGGGTGTGAGGTGCTAAGCGTGCAAGATGGTTGGACGTGGGCTTCGCCAGAAACAGAAGGTTACTCCTTGATAGGCTTGTCTTACCATTTGAGGTCGCTAGACTAGGATAAGCCAACGCGACGCGGGGGAGAGCCGGGGCCGAGAAAGACTCCCCCGCAAGGCAAGGGAGTCCTATCTGGGGCTGGGGATACAGAGGGGCACTAAATCCCCGGTCAGCGAGATAGCAACGCGGAGAATCCTATTGGCTTCCTCCTATTAGGCTTCGCTAACTGAACTGCAGTCACCGAGGCTCGACACCCATGTTTTCACCGTAGGACGGAAACGAGTCAAGCTTCAGATAACCAGAGCCAAACTTACAGGGAACCCTCTGGGGTGATTGAACTTCTGAACTCATCAGTCACGGGATGGTGGTTTCCTCTAAGCTCACGGACCATAGTCGAGAAGCACATAAAAGTCTTGGATGTCTCCCTTTGAACCAATTTAAGTGAGGCGTCTCAACAGAGAGTCACGTTTTGTACTACTTATTTGATTCATTTATAACATAACACCGTTTTGAACAATGTCCAAGTCAACAAAAGATCAAGACCCCCCNNAGATGGACCCAACTATCGCAATGTGTGTCTACCCCAGAGTCCGAATGATAAGTGAGATCTGACTGTAAATAGGTTGGGTGGCTGGGAACGTCGGCCCTGATGATGAAGACGCAGATCGGCCTGGGTGTTTTGTCCATCCCGGCTGTCTTTGATACGCTGGGAATGATTCCGGGGCTGATTTGCCTCTGTACTATCGCTGCGATTACCACCTGGTCTGACTGGATGGTTGGAGCTTTCAAGCTTCGCCATCGAGAGGTCTACGGCATTGCTGATGCAGGCCAGTTGATGTTTGGTCCCATTGGACGGGAGATTCTGGGGGTTGGGTTCTGTCTCTGTGAGTTTTGCTTCATCTGCCGGTTTCTATCTTTTGTCTGTACCGAGCTCTTCTAACACCTGTTAGACTGGATCTTCGTGTCTGGCGGGGGCATGCTAGGAGTGTCCATCGGTTTAAACACCGTCTCAACACATGGAGCCTGCACTGCCGTCTTCGTTGCTGTTGCAGCCATTGTGGGCTTTGGCTGTGCTAGCATACGCACCCTGAGCCGTATGAGTTGGTTGGCCTGGGTTGGGCTGGTTTTCTTGATAAGTTCCAGTAAGACATTCCTCCCATGATCTAGCATCGCCGTCTGACTCGCCCAGTCTTGATCGTCACAATTGCGGTCGGTGTCCAAGATCGCCCCGCCACGGCTCCTCAAGAAGGCGTCTGGGTCTCAGATTATAAACTTTTCAACAACCCGGGCTTCCTGGACGCCATTTCGGCCGTTTCTTCTCTCGTCTTTGCGTATGCGGGCACTCCGGCGTTCTTTTCTATCGCGGCTGAGATGAGAGATCCTCGTCTTTATACCCGATCTTTGATCGTTTGCCAATCAGTTGTTACGGTGACATATGTGGTCATTGGTTGCGTTGTTTACTACTTCTGCGGTTCCTATGTCGCGACACCTGCCCTTGGTTCAGCTGGCGTTACTATTAAGAAGGTTGCGTATGGAATCGCGATTCCCGGCTTGATCGTGTCAACAACCCTCACCATTCATGTAAGCAAGTCTTAATGATATGAGTTGACATATGGGCAGACACTAACATGCCATATAGGTCCCAAGCAAATATATCTTTGTTCGCCTCTTGCGTGATTCCAAGCATTTGGCCGCTAACACAATGGTACACTGGGCAACCTGGTTGGGCTGCACCTTCGGCATTGCATTTGTGGCATATGTCATCGCTAGTGCCATCCCTGTCTTTGGAGGTCTTATTTCTCTTGTTGGAGCCCTCTTGGGGACTCTCATGTCGTTTCAACCTATGGGCTGCATGTGGCTCTATGATAATTGGAGTAGGGGTAAAGCAAGCCCTTCTGTCCGGTGGGTTCTAATGGTTATGTTCAGCGTGTCGGTGATCATCTTGGGCACCTTCTTGATGGTTGCGGGTACCTATGGATCTGTCGTCGGCATCATTGACTCCTATAACATGGATGGCGGATCGAAGCCCTTCTCTTGCGCCGACAACTCGGGCTCTGTCTAGTCAGGTAGGAAAAGTGGCGTGAAGACGTCTTGCTGAGGGGTTTTGGCTCAAGACAAAGGCGGGTTACGTTGGGCCTTTGCTCTGGAGCCCCCGGTTGTATTTGGTGGCCAACGATGAGTATAATTACTTGGGGGCAACCTGGAATTTGAATTCTTGGTTTGACAACATTGTTGGATCATCTTATTTAAATGCTATAACTGTGATGAGAATTGTCATGCTCGCCTTTGTCCTTCGCACTCTGTTGTATTTCTTCACAGACCTGTCAAATATATTTGTTAGAGCAATTTCAGCAACCTTGCTAATCTTTGATCGTAAGTCTCCATCATTGTACTACAGGGGTCTGTATTTACAACTTCTTCTTCTTGTTATCAACGAGGTCTTGAAAGAGTCCATCAGATATAACAACCAAAGACCAATTCTCAATACAAAACGGCACTGAGACTTAACACTACATAATACGGCAAACTCATAGCTTATTAGATTTATAACGCAGAACAGCCTCTCGATTCATGTTTCCACGTCCACCTGATAGAAGGCACTCGCTGGTACATTCGTATTGTATTGGCGTTAAATATCTATCATCCATAATCTCTCAAACACATGGCCACTTTACTCCATCGCCCCCATAATTGATATCACGGCCATTCCGAAATGGGGTCTCTCTAGTGTACCCCTGGTCCTTGACTGACGTGGTCGCACAAACTGTTCCTGTGAGAGCTTAGTTGTGAGGGCGGAGCCAACAGGACAGGTGGCACAAGCTTACCTTGGGTCTCTCGAATCCCCGGATACCTCTGTAGAAACCCCTCCAGCCATCGCTCCCCGATGGGTCCGGATTTTCCGGTGGCGGCCAACACTTTCGTTGCAAATTCCGTCACTTCTTGGGCTGTTGGAGGGAGGCTAAGGGCATCTCGAGCCAGCACCCACTGACAAATATGACTTTCTTGGGAATCTGACAGGACTTTCGAGTCCATGTTGATCGATTTGGCATTATAGAGTTGCTTATCTTGATTCTGGCCGGCCATGGTGAATTACAGCGTCAAAGACAGGCTTGACAGATGAATGTGGCAGCGACTTGCTTGACAGGGAGCGCCGATGGGTATTTGGCCTTGAATACCTACTATCTAACTTAATATAGGCAAACAGGATCCCTCAAGGATCGGTTTCAAAGAAGAAGGTCGGTCCATGCCGCCGTGTTGGTCTCGTGAGGCGATGCCATCAATCTTGGCACTGTACCAGGTGGTTTGGCAGCCAGGGTTTTAAGCTAACCCAAACCATCAAGTCTACACACCTTTCCGTTCTCGGTTGAGTTCCGAACATGGCAGGTCATAGCCTGGAACCACCTTCCAAATACTTTGAACCATCCTTCTCCTTTTCAGACGAATCTAGACTGCTTCAATAATTCCGTCTTAGAGATAACAACTAGACTGTGATTGGTGATATGCTCCTTCTCACGGGAGCACTGTGAGTATATACAACATAGCAGGTGGGCGATTCCAGCAACGAATCATTGCCAGAAATCTACCCTTTGAACCCTCAACATTCACTCCTCTGCGTGATTTGCCTGCATCAAACGACATCATAATGGCGATTAGTCTTCCATATCTCGATAAAAATGTCTTTACCATCAAGGATCTCAAAGAGAAAGGGAGTGCGAACCTCCCCATTTCCGTAAGAGGTATGACTTCTCAAAAGCTGATTTCCAGTCAACTGCTAACAGCAACTCGTCAAGATTATTTCAACGAGGGCTCCATGGACCTTTTGACGTGGGTTTCCTTTCAGATGCAATCTCATGACCTTGAGAGTTCTAATTGACAGACTGTAGTATCCAAGACAACGAAGATGCATTCAATCGCTACAAGCTGCGTCCTCGAACCTTGAAAGACGTGGGAACTGTCGACACCTCCACAACCATGTTTGGCACTAAGGTAGGTTCATGAAACCAGGAAACCCTATCAAGGTATCTCACACTTGACAGGTCACCTTTCCGTTTGGATTCTCCCCTGCTGCAATGCACGCCTTGGCCCACCCAGGTGGAGAGGTTGCAAGCTCCCGGGCTGCAGCCAAGAATGGCGTTGCCATGGCCTTGTCATCCTACTCGAGTATGCATCTTGAAGATGTCATCGCAGAGGGCCAAGGGAACCCATACATGATCCACGTCTGCTTCTACAAGGATCGTAGAAAGACCCTCGAGATCACTAAACGTGCTGAAGGTGAGAGAGATTGTGATTGCTACTCGCGATTTGAGTCTTGTTGGACTAACACCGGAACAGCTGCTGGCTTCAAAGCCGTCCTGGTCTCTGTTGACATTCCTGTCTTGGGCATCAGGCCCAATGAACACCGTAATAACTGGGATGTGCCCGAGGGTATAACCATGCCCATGCTTGCAGATGAGAACGGCGTGATGCATCATGATGCCGACTATCTCAAGGTGGACCCACGGCTGACGTGGGAGGAGGCCATCAAGTGGCTCCGCCAGCACACCAAGATGGAGATCTGGCTTAAAGGAAGTATGTGTAAGGACCACTCCTCGTTTCCGGCTTGCTAACCTTCGCCTCCCTAGTCACCAGCGCCGAGGATGTTGCTCTTGCCATTGAACACGGCGTCGATGGTGTATTGATCTCTAACCACGGAGGTAGACAGCTCGATGGCGTTCCTGCAAGCCTGGATGCGCTGCGAGAATGTGCACCTGTTGCACGCAATAAGATTAAGCTTGGCGTCGACGGCGGGTTTAGAAGAGGCTCGGACATCTTCAAGGCCCTTGCCCTGGGCGCTGACTTTTGCCTTGCAGGCAGGATCCCTCTATGGGGCCTTGCGGTAAGTTGATCTTGAGAGCGAAGCGACGTCTAGATCAGGCGCTAACCGTGTCAGTACAATGGGGAGGATGGAGTAGATCTCGCTCTTCGTATTCTCCTCAGAGAGTTCCGGACCACGATGGCACTGTGCGGGTATGTCAAACCGTGTAATCTTGTCAATACTAGTAGTGGATGAGCTAACAGATGTGAATAGTTGCAAGTCAGTTAATGAGATATCCAAGGCCCACCTCTCGGTCTTGGGGCCATCGGGAGTCCTGTGCCGGTTGTAAGAGACTATGAAGGATGTCTCTCAGTCGGTGATGTTAATTTGGCATGCGGTGTGTTTGTATACGTCGTTAGCCAGGAGTCTTGTCATTCAACCATCAGCGGTAAAGTCCTCTGAGTATTGTACCAGATTTATGTGTAATCTTATTGTTTGAGTGGGTGAATGAAGATACACTTGATTTACATTTAAATGCTCTGTGGGATTTACTGAAAAGGAACGCTTAATTATAGACTTCGCCAAGATGAACCAGGCCACTACGATATACATTAAGATACTTGAATAATTATTGCATCAGTCTGCCGCTCCCAGTTCCTACCGTTGAACTGAGTGAGGTTGGAAGTGGCGTTGAAGTTGACTATTTACTATTTCAATGGTCAACATCTATCACTTCCTCAAGTGGTTCAAGTTTCGTAGATAATTCATCACCAGTAAACGACTGTATAATTCTTTAAGTTATTCAGCAGTCTCACATCAATGAAGCCAGATGTCTATCATGAAGGATATGGTTGACAATCATATGGGCGAAAAAACAGAAGGGTTTGCATTCAGTATCTGGTTTCCATCCCCTGGTACACACGCCAGTTTTCTCCCTGATCATGTCCTTTCTAGTCAAAGCTCCTGCGCAATCTTATCCAACACTCCCAGAAGGATATCTGCATGATGCTTCTGGAAAATCAGCATTGGCCGAAGTCGAACGGCGGACGCTCCGCAACCGCCAAGGTTGATGCCATGAGTTTTAGCCAAAGCCAAGAATTCGTCTCGTTGGGGGTTATCAAACGCGATGAACGTTCCCTGCCCCTTGCCTCGAAGGTTGGTGAACTTCCCTGGATACTTGTCCCCTAGCTTCTCGATCTCGCCATAGAGATAGTCGCCAACCGCAGCCGTGTTCTTGACCAAGTCCAGTCGCTCAATCTCATCGACTATGGCGCCAAAGAGGATGGCACGGACTGGGTCTCCCATCCAGGTATTGAATAGTCGGTACGGCTTATTGGGCCTGATGTCAGGGTTGCCAAAGTAAAAACCACCCGTCTGGGCCTTCTTGGAGAAGGTAACCATGTCAGGGGGATCAGACAGGTTCCAATGTTCATGGGCCCAGAATCGACCTGTCGCTCCAATACCGGTTTGGACTTCATCGACAATCAGCAAGACCTGATGACGCCGTGTGATCTCTCGAAGCCCCTGAAAAAAGGCAGGACTTGCGTGGTTGTCGCCACCTTCCGACTGGATAGGTTCCACGATCACGGCTGCAACCTTGCTGGGATAGTTCTTGATGATGTGCTCGGCTTCCTCCAAACACCTCTTCTCCTCCCGCTGGTTTTCCTCAACGTGATCCTCAGGAGGGTACTTGATAGCAGGGAACGGGCACTGAGGCCAGTCAAAGGCAGGTATGTCGAGCTTATGGATTGGTTTGCTGCGAGTAGTCGACAGACTGCCAAATAGACGGCCGTGAAAGGCTGCCTTGAACGACATGATGGAGAGGTTTGGAGACCCCGGCTCCTGGTTTAGCATGGTGCTCTCGAGCTCTTCCTGGGTGAAGTCTGCGTCGCGTCGACCACGTTCCTGTTGCCGCTTCCAGATAAAGGCAGCCTTGTAGGCCAACTCATTCGCATCTGCACCAGAGAGCGCCGTGAAGACTTGGTTCATACCCTTGGGGGTCACCTTGAGTAGCCCCGTCTCCAGGATAGTGGCCCAATCATTCTGGGGAAAGTTACCCAGAGCAGGACGATTGATCAGGGAAGAAGCCATGGCAGGAGAGGTTGCGGCCTTGAGAAGGGTAGGGTTGTTGTATCCAACAGGAATGGAGGCGATCTGGGCGTACACGTCCAGCAAGACATTGCCGTCGACGTCGACAATGTAGTTGCCATAGCTCTTATGATAGTCGACTGAAAAAACAGCGGCACTGGCGTCAAATACCTTGTCAAGTCTGCGCACTGCCTCCTTGCTCTTGGGACCCGGGATTGCAGTGACGACAGTCGGTTCTTGTGGTTCGTCGGGGAAGAAGGGAGCGTCATCCTTGGTAGCCTTTGCAGGCTGCTTCTCAATGAAGGTGGGCATGATGAACCGGGGGATGTGTTTGATGGCTACGAGATGAGGGCTCAGAAGATGGTTGAAGAAGTACAGGTCAAAGGAAATGAATTGACATATTATATCAACCCGAAAGAAGCTGCTCCACGTCTTTCAGTCAAGAACAGCTGAAGCCAAAGGAAGATTAAGATCCCCGCACATGATGATCAAGCTTTGATCAGGTGAGGGGTTCCAGATCAACTAGTGTCGTCATTCTCACTTGCCTTCGCCTTTGACTTTGGCTTCATGAGAAGTGTGTGGCAAGCGTAGTGTCACTATCTAACTAACTTGGCACGTGCTTGGGTACTTACTTTGTCAGATGACTTGTCAGTCTTGGAGCTGGCGTAGTGGCCTTCCTAATTAGGCCTTCCTTAGTCTACATGAGCCTCACGAATGATCGAATCTCCATCTTGGCTTTGGGCTGTGTGTCTCGCTAAGGACTCGCCGACTTGCTGGCTTAGTAGCCGACTTCCACTGAAACGCGGGGAACGTTGGTTGTACAGTAAGCCAGTAGCCAGCCACCTGTAAAATGATTTTTTGAAATAATTATTCAGATTTATTAGACGGGATTGAGATGTAAATACCGAATCTTGCTTTTGTCAGTCTTTCATAATCTATCACTCCCTGCAACGAAACATCAGGACAAACCTCAACACCATGGCTTCCAGGATTCTCGCCAGCCTAGTTCGAAAGGACTTGTTCCGTACCCAGGGCTATATCGGAGGCTCCTGGGTAGATGCAGCCTCAGGCAGGACTTTTGATGTCCTTGATCCTGCTACCCTTGACAAGGTCGCAACAGTCCCAGAGATGGGATCTGAGGATACCCTCAAGGCCATCCAATCAGCGCATGCAGCCTTTCAGTCATACAAGCAGACAACCGCAAGACAACGGGCACGATGGTTGCGCAAGTGGAGCGACCTTTGTCTGGAAAATGCTGACGACCTCGCCCTGATCCTATGTCTCGAGAACGGAAAGACGCTGGCCGAAGCCAAGGGAGAAGTCACCTACGCAGCTTCGTTCTTGGAGTGGTTCGCTGGAGAGGCTGAACGAACCTATGGCGAGGTTATCCCCTCGTCGAACCCAAAGCAGAGGATCCTGACCTTCAAACAACCTCTTGGCGTGGCCGCGTGCATGGCCCCCTGGAATTTCCCCATCGCCATGATCACCCGGAAATGCGGCGCAGCTCTGGCTGCCGGCTGCACAACCGTATGGAAGCCTGCTGGAGAGACCCCTCTGAGTTGCCTAGCCCAAGCTGTGCTCGCTCAAGAGGCAGGTTTCCCCACTGGGTGCATCAACGTCATTACAACTCTTGACTTGGTGGCAGAGGTCGGCGAGACTCTTTGTACTAGCAAGCTGGTACGCAAGCTGAGCTTCACTGGCAGTACGAGAGTCGGAAAGCTGCTCGCCAGTCAGTGCAGTAGCAATTTGACCAAGCTGTCCTTGGAGCTCGGCGGAAACAGCCCCTTTATCGTCTTTGACGATGCCGATCTGGAGACGGCGATTGAGGCCTTTACAATGGCCAAGTTTAGAAACTCTGGCCAGACATGTGTAACTGCCAACCGCGTGTTTGTGCAGAGCCGGATCTACGATGCGTTCGCCAAAGCTCTCGTCGACAAGGTCAAGACACTAAAGGTCGGTCCTGGTACTAAGCCAGACGTGTTAATTGGGCCACTCACGCATGAGCGTGCAGTTGACAAGGCAATGAGCCATATTGAAGGTTAGTAACTCAAATATCTATCATCTGAAGACAATTCTAATCGCCTCTAGATGCAAAGACGCGCGGCGCTCAGGTGGTTCTTGGAGGGGCACCCTTGACCGACTATAAAGGGTACTTTATTCAGCCAACCGTCATCAAAGACATGTCCCATGACATGCTCATGACTCAAGAAGAGACATTCGCGCCGGTCGTTGGCTTGTACAAGTTCGAAACGACCGACGAGGTTATTGCACTGGCTAACGACTGCGATGTCGGGCTCGGCAGTTTTATCTGCACCGAGAGCACGCCTCGAATGTGGCAAGTCGCAGAGGCACTTGACGTCGGAATGGTAGGCGTCAACCTTGGGGTACTCAGTGCCTGTGAGAGTCCTTTCGGTGGTGTCAAGGAGAGCGGTTACGGCAGAGAAGGCGGCCGTCACGGCATCGACGAGTATCTGACAGTCAAGTCGATGCTGATCAATGTGTCAAACAAAGAGTCAACGGGATGATTTCATAGTGAGGATAGCAAAAATGTTTCATTGTTTGAGAGAATAGTCTATCCAAGTGAAACTTGATTCTTCATGGTATTTCTTTCGCTTGTATTCGTGAGATAATGGGATAAAAGCTGGGTACTAAGTGTCGCATCTTAGATAGGTATCCTGAAATTGGTAATACAACTAGCATAATAGCTTAATACTATAAAAATCATAGTCTAAATATTTCAAGCCTCTCTGGTGGAAACTATAGAATCTTTAGGTAGAAATGTGAGCCTTGTAGCGATCTGCTAAGCCGGTTATCCCGGCTTCAACTATGATAAAGAACACATTTCCAACACATCATAGCATCATATCCCAATGCTAACACAGTGGCAGAGTCTTGTAGCAAAAGATGTTATCTTCCCTTGTCCCAAGAGGGGATAACCCCCCTCAGTTTAACTATCGACGCCTTTTCTTTTGCCTCCTCCATTGGCCCGTAAGCCGAGCACCAAAACCAATACAATCTCTCTTCCTTATCAAGTTGTCATAGTTCAGCGATAAATAGCGACAGAAGGGGCCACCTGCTTTTGGCATGCTTGGTCAAAGGCTCAAAGAGGCAGTGGGAGGTGGGCTTCTGAGCAACCTAACGAAAATAACACAGCCATAGCTTTTGGCAGGCAAATTCGTCTATCCATTCTTCGCTAAAAGTCCTAATTTGATGATTGCTCTTTCTAGAGGTTGCCAGAAGTGACCTCAAACCAAATGGAGTCGCCTGCCTTTCCGGGATGGAAGACTGCAGACTACCTAGGTAGTTGACTAACCCTTTTCGATCCATATCCTTCCGGGGAACACTTAGAGGCTTTCGGGTGTAAACTTCTAGTTGCGGCAGCTCTGTTTCATTGGATTTGTTCTGGGCTTCAATTTGCTGAGATAGATCATAGATCCTTCTCGTGCGGGAAATGATAAAAAGATCTCACGTACACAGCCCTTTTCATCAAGTCACTTCTCAGCATCGCCAAACCCGCACACAATGGCCACCCCCGTCCTTAGCAAAGATGCACCCGCCCCGAGTCCTCTCATGTCACAGGCTGTAGTCTACAACGGCATGGTGTACTGCTCTGGTTCTCTGGGGATTGACCCTGTCACTGGGAAGTTTGCCACGGGTAGCGTCGCTGACCGTACGGTATGTACTTCTCCTTCAATGTCCCAAAGGGACTAGATTTGCAGAAAGGGAACTGTTCTGATAGATTTTACCAGGAACAAGCCCTCAAGAATCTGGATGCTGTCTTGAAAGCGGCGGGAAGCGGCCTTCATAAGACGGTCAAAGTCAACATCTTCTTGTCCAACATCGATTACTTCAGCAGTGTTAATGATGCATATGCAAAGTTCTTCACACAAGAAGTAAAGCCTGTAAGTCTCTCCAAAAATTTCTGCAAAGGTCTCTGGCTAATCTAGAGGTGCCAGTGCCGGACCTGTGTTATAGTAGCCGAGCTGCCACTGGGTGCTGAGGTGGAGATTGAAGCTACGGGGTTTATTTGAGGGCATGGAGCTTTCGATCGTACCATTTGATAATGAAGCCGCTGGATCTTTAGCTGTGAGATATATCCAAGTTTCATAATAATGGGAGAAATCCAACTTGTGCTCCACAGCTCTTGATGCCTGCACCAAGGCAATGCCAATACTTGTCTGCCCCACAACAAAGGTAGGTAACGAGTATCGTACTTCTGTGCCACTGGTAATTCACCTTGAATGGTTTGAGCATGTAATATCTATCCCACCACATGAAGCCGCCCCCCTATAATTGAAATATGACCGCAGGACTTCGATCTGCTGTGACGGTTATCCCGGCTTCAACTA
>JABEEN010000667.1:0-70676 GCA_013363205.1 Fusarium tuaranense | reverse complement strand
TTAAAAAATTAAATATTTTATATAATATAATAAATTAAGCTAGCTTAAAAGCCTTATTAATATAGAGCTAAATATAGCCTATTTTGCCCGCGCTATAAGAAATAATATAATCTAGGTTTAAAGCCTATTTAAGCTACTTAAGTAGCTATAAGAGGCAAGGCGACTAGAGGAAGCCTACTATAGATAAAATTGGGAAGATTACTATAGGAGGAGGGCGGTTAAGGTTTTTAAGAAGTTAAGTTATACCGGTGACTCAGCGGGAGGAGGAAGGTTTCGGTCATAAAGGTGCAGTCTTTCTTTATAACTGCTTGGAGTTGACTTAGCACCGCTGCTGTAGAATTGATCTCGAAGGCGATCTCTTGAAGACGATCGCTGGCTTCTACGGCAGCCTCGATGTGTGTCTGTAGTGTGACGCCAAGTTGCAGACCGAAAGCAACGATGCCAACGATAGAGCCGGCAACTCCAATGGCTTCAGCCATGGTTATGGTACGTCTTGTCCAAATGAGGCTGTTGAGGTTAGTGTCGGTGAGTGTGGGATGACAGGGTGAAGATTCTGCTGATCGTGGTTGCAGGGAAATTGACGAGGGGCCGGACTGTGCAGTGCCAAGGAATCAGACACGACAACCAACAACTCATGCAGGCTAACTGTTACGAGAAGTCGCCATTGGGTGGACTTGTGGGGATCGTGTTGGTTGTGTCATGCGTAAGGCGGAACATAAGACTTAAGGAAGTTAGACATAATGGCAGGGGTTAACAAGGTAAAAAGTTAGTTTTCATATTCATTGTAATCTCAAGGTTCGTAGTTCAGTATCTGCTGGACAGGGGGATTCATAAACAAATTATGAATGCCGATAAAAAGAACAAAACGAACGGCTAGAAGGCTGAGTTGAGAAGTCGCTAACTCGAGATTGGAATAAACAGAGAGAAATTTGCCACAATTTTTCATATTTGGCTTGATTTTATTTCTATTACCACTCTGAGAACTCGATACTTAGCCTTTCTTATCCTTCATTTCATTAATTTTCAACTTTAGCGTGGTTGACCGACCTCTGCACATGTTGAGCAAAAAAACCGTCGTCGTACAAGGTGGCTGCAGATCCTGTTCTCGAACGGACACAAGTTCTTACATGCATAAGCAGCCTCACGCTCATTCGTGGTTCTTGGCGAGTCATCAATTCCGATGGTAGATCGAAACTGGTCGATCCTTGCATGAGTTGAAACACAGCTCCGCATGTGAATTGCATAAAGTTCCTGGGTAAGTAAACCATTTCCCCAGCTTCTTCTCTTCCCCACGTTCTCATACCCTCTTGAGCGTTTTTGTAACAATGTTCTACAGCTTCTTCTTTGCCATCTTGGCTGGCGTTTCGACGGCAGTTCGGGGCCACGACGAATCGCCTCGATGCAGATGCGTGAGTGTAACCATATAAACTAAGAGACATGCCTTACTGAGTGCTCAATTTAGGTCCCTGGTCAAAGTTGCTGGCCTTCGGATGTCGAATGGAAGTCATTCAATCGTCTTGTCGGCGGAAGCCTCATCAAGACAGAGCCAGTGGCGCAATCATGCTATCCAGGCGACACCCAGGACCTCGAAAAGTGCGCCTATATAAACAAGATGTGGCCAGATCAGGACTTTCAAACTTCCAATCCCATCGGTAGGCCTTATCCGTACAACATCACCTGCGCCCCGGTCGATCTCGCTGTGGGACAAGAGCCCACCACTTGCACCTTGGGCTCTCTTCCAGTTTACGCCGTCCGCGCTACATCTCGTGCACATATCCGGTCTACGCTCCTGTATGCTCGCCAACGCAACATTCGCCTCGTTATCTCAGGCACGGGGCACGATCTACTCGGCCGCTCCGATGGTTATGGTGGTCTCGAGCTTTGGCTGCACCACTTCAAGAACGGTATCAAGTTCCAAAAGACTTACCGATCGCAGAATAAGTGTGCCAAGTCTGGCTGGAAGGGAAGCGCCATAAAGATCGACGGTCTCTACCAATGGCGCGACGTGAACAAAGTTGCTAAAGAGAATAATGTTATCGCTGTCGGTGGAGGCTCCGTCTCACCTGGTGCCATTGGTGGGTGGGCATCCGGAGGTGGTCATGGGCCAGCGACGAGGAATTATGGTCTTGGTGCAGATCAGATCCTTGAAGCTGAGGTCATGCTTGCTGATGGACGAGTCGTCACTTGTAACCATTGCGAAAATACCGACCTTTTCCGAGCTCTTCGCGGAGGCGGGCCAGGCTATGGAATTACTCTTAGCAGCACCATCAAAGCTCACCCCAACGTCAATGTTGTTACCGCCCACCATCTGCAACTTGCGCCTCTAGAAAAGACGGAGAAGAATTCAGACCTTCTGGACGCTGTGGCAGTATTGCTGCAAATGCTTCCCGACCTCAACAACGCTGGTTTTTCCGGATACGGGTTCTGGTTTCGCAACTTTCCCACCGTCTTTGTTGGAAATGCGACGTCAGGTTATTCACACGGCTTTTGGACGATCGGTATTGGGAAAGATGAGGCCGAGAAGGCCTGGGCTCCTGTGCGAAAGGCCCTGTCCAAGTTTGAGGGCAAGCTTTTTATCAACGAGAGTTGGGCAAGTTATTCCGATTACTGGTCCTTCTATGACACCGAGTCGGGACTCCATGATCCCGTTGGAGACACTGCGATTTTGACCTCGAGACTGATCAACCGCGAGTCTTTGAACGACTATACTGGTGTACGTGACGTCGTCGAGGTCATCAGCGGCAAACCTGACGAGTTTCACTCAAACGTCATCCTGCTTGTCTCTGGCGGCCAAGTTTTCAAGGACGCCAAGGACAAAACATCTGGTCTGAATCCGGCCTGGCGCAAATCACACTATGCTCTTATCTCTGGAACAGGCGTCTCAAAGACGGCCAGCCTCGCAGAGCGGAATAGAGCCAACTACGAGACGACGTTTGTCAAGGGTACTGCGCTGAAGAAGCTTGCACCAGACACCGGCGCTTACATGAATGAAGGGGACCGCAACGACCCTGATTTTAAGGCGTCGTTCTATGGAGATTTCTACGACGCTCATCTCAAGACAAAGCACAAGTATGATCCATCCAATGTGTTTTACTGTCCCACATGTGTGGGGTCTGATGCCTTTGTTGAACGACCTGATGGGCCGTTGTGTAAGGCAAAGGGTGTGAAGATGTCAAGAGATTTGCGTTAAACTGGCAAGGCGCCCTCTTAGTAAACAAATTCTATGCATCCCAGCTAATGAAAGACCCTCTGATCCTTATTAATCCGTCGTATCAATGGCCTAGGCCTCTTTGAATGCAATGCAAACACAGTCCTCATCACCATCTCTCGCCTCTAAGGTCTGCACAGAGTCATCCTCGTCCTCCTCAGCCACCTCCAGCAGGTCCAAAGGTGTACTAGTCTTGGTTGCTATTTCTTGCTCTCCTCCTGACTGCTTGTCAATATTCAGGAATCCTGCTTTAGGCGCATAGATGTCTGCCTCAACTCGCTTCTTCCACCACCCCTTTCGAGCGATGACGTGGAGCTGATAGGCAAAGATGATATCACTGCCTGCCCGTAGGGACTCACCGGTGCTTCTAGAGCTTGAAGCGCTGAAATCTGCGCCTGCGCCCACTTCTTCAGTAATAGGGATACCGGCGCTGACGTTCCCTTCTCGTGTCGAGGTTGCGCTCTTGTTGAGACGAAACCCCGTTGCAATCTTCAACCCTGTGATCATATACACGGGTGCAGTCCCAGATAGCCCAGATTCTATAGCTGCTTTGACCTTTGGCTCCCTAGAGCGCAAATCTGCCTCTTCGTCCGATAGATCCTGCTTCAGGCGTGTCGTCTCTAAACTATCCATGGTATACTCGGATAGCAGAGCCTTGCTCACTCCGCCGCCGACTTTGGCGCTGGCGGTTTGCAAAAACTGCGCCCAGACGCTACCATTGAGTGATTTGCTGCTCTCTCGGGTGAACGAACATTCAAAGTCGGTGTGTGTGGCAGTGAGGGGGGGTTCAAGAGGTGAACTGAGAGATTTCGTGGGCCGAAACGGATCAGCGATGATGTTGCCGATACGGATTGGACCGTCGGGCTCGAGAGTGAAATTTGGAGCTAGGAGATAAGTCTTGAGAGCCATTTTGTCGAGGGATGGCAGTGCAAGTGCTTTGTTCAATGCTCAGTTCTCCGAGAGGTCGCAAGGAATGTATGAACGACCACGACGATGGGCGGGGTTATTGTGTGTGTGAGGCTGAAATTCGACGTGGCGTACTGTTGTCCAATCACTCAATAGATGCCTTGGAGGATATGAGGGGGGCAGGAAGGCGAAGTCAGAAATTTAGGCTGACAAAATTGCGCCTTTTAAACCAAGCAGCATAGAGCATATGGGCCAGTACTGAGTACATGGCCTAGATATTGCATGAGACCGAGCATGCTCAATAGCTAAGAAAGTCTCAGTGCGTCTATTAACAGGGCATTCCGTTCTGTGTCCCTGTCCCCCCTGAAGAAATCATGTGGATAAATGTAGTAATGCTTCTCCCGTACTCGTCTTGACAGCTTCCTAAGCACCGAGTCCATACCGCTCTTTGTCCAGAGCTTTTCCATAGGGATTTCTGTGCCGAATTGCTGAGATTCAAGGCCAAGGCGCACATACATCAATATCATGGCTGCAATCCCTGCTGCTATTGGGGTTGCCATTGACACACCCGTCTCGCAAACCTCCCCGTCGTGTGTGTTCAGTCCAGCGCCAGGAACGTCTGTCCCTAGAGTACCAAAGACATGTGGCCCAGAGTAATCCGCGGCGGGGTTAAAGTCCTGAAAAGCACCTTTGTGGTCAGTTGCTCGGATGGATATGACGTTGGGGTGCCGCGCCGGGAACATTTCTGTCTGGTTTGCCCCATCATTTGCGGTAGCCGCGAAGAAGAGGACTCGGCCGTCTCGATCATGCATTGCCTTGTGGATAGCATTGCTTATGGCTGGTCTCCCATCTACGTAAGGCTCTTCTGGGAACCCAAACGACATAGACACGATGTCTGCATTCCCCTGCTGGGGGTCAGTTGCCCACTTGATGGCCTTATTCATAGTTAGCCCATGTTCATACACAACTAAGTATAGCCTCAATCACTTACGTCCGCAACTCGGCACCCTGATTGTGCGAGGTCCTTTGCACTGTTGGCAACGCGGGCCACACATATCTCAGCCGCTGGTGCAATCTTCATGGCCAGAGACAGTACGTGCGTGCCATGTCCGTCACAGTCCACATGCTCTTCTTGTCCGCCAACAAAGTCCCTCCACTTGATGATTCTGTTCTTTCGAGAAGATGTTTGGAAAAACTGCGTCCTGGAATCATATCCAGTATCAAGAATTGCAATGCGGATGCGCGTCAAGGAGCGGTTTAGTCTGTATTGTTTCAAAATGCCCCCCGATAGGGAAGTTCCCATCAAGCTCTGCATCCAAGTCTGCGAGTGGTTGCTGTTCACGATGTTAGGTTTCTTTTTCATCGCTATAGGATAACTAAAGGGTTGACTTACATCTGCTGGTTTGGCGTGGCTAGAAATCCTGGAGTAGGCTGTATCTTGGGTTGGACTGGCTGCGAATAAACAAGTCGGCCAATGTCTTGTTTGTCGATGATGCCGCAGTCCTCGCACAAACTCTCCAGTGGGAGAACGACGTGCGTATATAACGCGTTTCTCCTCTGTCTAATTCCTGCCTGATCCTCGTCCCCATTCGACGAGGGAACATGAAAAAGATCTGGGTCGAGACATTTGTCAACGGCATCTCTGTAGGTCAAGCTCACCTCCTCGTTTTGCAGACCCAACTTTGGCCAATCTCTACCTTTAGCAATGTCTCGACATGTTATTAAGTTATCATTCATTCGCTCCTCCGTAGATGACCCCTCAGTATGGTTAAGAGGTACTTGATTCTCGACTATCGCGACGAGAAGAACCCCAAGGGCGAGAACCCTGGGATAGCGATGGCAGACATGTCGGTGACCACAGTACTCAGTGGGCTCGGGTTCTGTCGATACGAAGGGCCTAAATGCAAAGCAAGGATTGGCCGGGTTTATCTCATCCTGTGACATGTTGCGCCTGTCTTCTCGCATGAAGTGAACAGACTCGGTTGTCCATGGCGTCTTCATAAAGTCCGAGTTATAGTACCGCCACACTGCTTTGGCAAGCGTGTATGCCAAGACAATCTTTGCCTTGGCCGGTAGCTGATGCCTTTCCAAGACGTCAGATAGTGATACACTACTGGCCTTGGCTACGTGTTGATCGGGCAATGCTGGATTGTCAAGTTCGCAGAGGTGTCCATCGACGATTTTCAACGGTACACAGACGCTGCCCAGAGGACGACCCAGCAGAGCACAGAATCTCCCCAACTGGATAATCGTGTGGTTTTCCCGTTGAATAGAAGACTGAGATTCATCTTTGCTAGCATCCTGAGCGAACCGAATCGATCGTCTCGTTTTACTTGATCTCGTTAGTTTACCAACGTAGAAAGATAGGGTAGAGTAAGTAAAACCTGGGAACCTGGAGGCGGAGCTGTTGCCATCGGGTTTGTTGAAGACATTGGCTGGCAGGTGTGGCGGAGAAGAGGATATCGAACAAAACATGGTCTTCAACTTGCTTTATCTGCGTTGCCAACCGTAGCCTCGCCCAGTGCTCCCGGGGGCTATCGCCTGGACATGTGCAATTGAAGTGTCGAGACAGCGCTGTGTACAGAAGAGTATTGACGGTAGAGGGGTATTCATCAGGTGATTCGATCAGTTCGTTAGACATCTTTGCGCTCAGAATCCCTGGCTGTCTGGTATTTGAGCCTGGAGATTTGGCCGAAGCGAACTTGTCGAGATTCGAGATGAAGCTTCCTACTCGCTGGCCGCCGTTCATGACAAACGCCATGATGGCGCGGCATAGTTCGGCATTGGCTGAATATGACTCACGGGCTGTAAGTCTATGAAGGAAGGGGAACTGGGGGCCACGAATAGGCGACTTCTTTGGCCACTGTGCCAAGTTACAAGCGCGTCAGTACATCTCAGGCAAGATACTCTCTCTTGTGCACATCTCGAATGGGGACTTGCCGTGCAAACTGTTTCCAGTTGTTTCAGGAGTCGCGGGAGTCTGCTAGCAATCGTTTCTTCTTCGCCTGATACTGGATCCTGGAGAGCGCCGTAGACTTGGATCAGGCACCCCATGATTTCGCTCAAGATGGTGAGCCGGCTCTTCTCTCGGTCGACGGTCTTGGCGGCAAGCTCTTGGGCGGCCTTTGCGGTCACCTCTGCCATCAGCAGAGTAGCCTTGATGGCCAGCTGCTTCAATTCTCGGGTGTCCATGTTGGGAAATAAAGACAACCGCCCTATAGTTTAAAGGTGAGAAGGATAATCAAGATGGAGGCGAGGCAATGAATCCCCGCAGAGTTTGCCGAGCCTGATCTTGCAGAGGGCCAACTTGGGTAATTGGGCGAGGCTTACGTGTGGCGTTGAGTACCTCAAGCTCATGCATAGATGCCTAAGGTAGTGAGGCTGTGTATTTAGGCTGGGTTAAGATAACCACAGTTGATTTTCCTCCATTATGGCCCATACAAGGTCACTAACTGAGTCTTGAATTGAGACATGGACAACGACACGCCCGGGCCAGTGTCTCCCTCCATCTTCGAGGCCACGCAGGCCACACGCCACATCTTGGAAAGATGCAACTCTGTCGAGTCTCATGTGGTTAACGATTGGGCCGAAAATCGGATTCTTGACTTCAATCTTTGGGCAGCAGGAATTGGGGCTCTGTCAACCTCTCAATCCAGCCTTGATAAGCGTCTCGCTTCCCAACCAGCTGTTCGATCGGTGGTATTGGGGCTTTTGTCGTCTCTGAAAACGCTCGCACAAGATTGTTTAGACCTCGGTAACGGTTGGAAGATCGTGGAGATACCTACCCTTCCTAACAGCATAATAGCGTCCGAACCGAAGTCAACTGCCAGCTCTTATTTGGCTCAAGATGGTGATGAGACGAATCTCGAAGATTCATCGAGCGAACAATCCGACACTTTTGCTCCCTGGTCAGATAATTCGGACTCGGAGGAAACCGATCAAAAACCACACAAGTCACTGCTAGAACAGGCAATGGCCGATACCGAGTCTATTCTCAGCCAACTCATCCGTATAGGCAAGGTTATCAGAGCCGCCGGCGCAGTATCTCGGTTACGCAGAGCAGACGAGAACTTTAGCTTTGAAGACTATCGCCACTTGGAAGATGAGGGCTATAAACAATCACCCAAAGTCGACATTGAAGATCTTCGAGCTCTCAAAGCGCATCTGATGACGGTTCTATTCGCGCAACCCCCAGAAAACATCACAGGCTTGAGATTAGTTGCCAGAGGCCCTTGGAGTTTTGAAACTGATTTCAAAAACCTACAAGATCATCATCGCTCGACCATCGAGCAACTCTGTTTTGCCAACCTCCTACGTCGGAATCGTTTCAACTACGCCAAGAGGCATGCTGAGAAGCTAGCGGCATCTGCAGAGAGTCATAACCCGGGGGATCGCGGAACTTCGGCTGAGCGCATTGCTCACGACGACGATTCCATTGAGCCAAATGAACAGGTCACCAGTGCAGATCAGGTGCCAAAGTCGTCAACTGGAAAACTACCTCTCCTTGACTTGCGGCAACCCGGCCTCATGTCAGAGACAGCGCCATCAGAGGGAACCGTACAAACTCGGGCTCTCAAAAAGGCCGCAGACTCTCAAGCTGCTCTAAGCCGGAAGTCAGTGTCTTTGGATAAGTCAGGCTGGCCGCATCCGCCGGGCTTGGCAAAGAGCAGGGCCTCCTTTAAGTGTCCCTGCTGCCACCAGACATTGCCAAGTGAGGAGTCAAAGCAGCTTCTATGGAGGTAATATTCCGGCGTATTTGTCTTCATTTCCTTGAGAGCGGTTTTGACGTCATGTTTAAACAGGAAGCATCTATCCTCCGATCTGTTTCCCTTCACATGCATATTCCCAGGATGCAGAAAAGGGGTTTCCCTATTCATCTCACGCAGCGACTGGAAAGCCCATATGCAGCAAGAACACAGATCCTCCACATATTGGGAGTGCTTTGCTTGTACCAACGCTGAGACCTCGGCCATCTTTCAAAGCCCCGAAGAATTCATTGGTCACATGGACTCGGGGCACGGCCGCGTTACAAACAAAGAAGACCTTCCCAAACTGTTGAGGGTCTGTCAAAGAACAAAGCCTCTGGCCATTGATGCTTGTCCTCTATGTGTCATCAAACCTCAGGACAATGACCTTGATCCGGGGGCACTTGTAGACCATATAGCAGACCATATGCATGATTTCTCTCTTGCGTCTCTCCCGTGGGCGAACAAGCCTCCCGAGACTATGCCTCGTCCACAGAAACATGTCCTTCAAAAGGTGAGGAACTGGCTCGATGATGCGCCAATGGATCATACACAAGACCCGGAAGAAAGAGGTCCATCGCCGAGTGTCGCCCTACTTGATTACTTCGCCGAAAGCGCTGGTGCCTCCTCGCGCGCCAACTTTTCTTCGCCTGCGCACTCGAATCAGTCGCTGAAGTCGATACCCGACGTTGAAGAGACGAGGCAGAAACGCACAACAGTCATCATTGTTCTTTCAGCAACATACACAGGTGTGGGTAACACTATATTCCCTATTCTCGCTACATGGTTATTAATGTGGTTCTTCAGTTCATGTTTCAAGCTGCAAAGCCTCCCAACTTCTCTGCAGTTAGACTACTAGTGATTCTTTACACTCCCGGTCTTCACGGCCACACCGAGTAGGTATCGGCGAAAACTGTGCATTGAATCTTGTATGCTGATAGATGCATGATTAGCATAGAGTCGGCGCTTCAAAGTCTCCCGGACCGGCGCCCTTATCGTGATGCATTGAGTTTAGTCGAAAATGAGACCATGGTGATACCGTTTACTACACTCGATGGTCATTCACACATCCTCCGCATGCTCAACCCAGACGTTATCTATATCCAGGAAGCTCTCACCGGTGATGACGGGCAAATCGTCTCCAATTTGCAGACTTGGTACCGAAACGATCTAATTGTGTTTATGTCTGAACGAATCTTTACACCTCCACCTTCTAGCACGGATAACCGCCCGGTCCGAAAAGACGAATGGCGTGCGAGAGGTGTTAGTTCGGTTGATGACCACAAACTATTTGATGACTGGTCGAGCCGTGTCCTCAGCCTGGAGTAAGGGAATACAGATAAGTGATTACATCCATTGTGAAAACTAAGCCTCTGCGATTCACTGGGATAGAACTGCTGACAAGCAGTACTGTCCTTGTGGATGACTTGGGAATGCTGTGCTCTCTCAGAAGGTAGCTCGCTCACAAACCACGAACAAGTCCAATCCTCTCGCCATCTCCTGCAAGTCACGTACCACCTCCTTCACGATTTATTCCAAGGTCATTCTGTCTTCTTTGGCTCTTTGGGCTTTGAGTGTGGCGCATTTCACCCCCTGCAAGAGACCCTTGTTTCTTCCCCAGCCATCCTGTACGAAATGAACGGGTATCCCCAAACCCCCCATTGCTGTGTCTTTGTTAATCACTGACGCGGTCTGCACTGTGAATGTGTGCGAACCATGGGCCTTTTCCATAGCTCCTTACAGTGTGAATCACAGCATCATGGACAACAAAGGTCGTCAGCAGTATAAATCGGCAACAATTTGTTGCCGTACAACCTTGCTCAACCCTTGGATCCGAGTTGAACACACACGGTCAAACATTTCATCATGTCCACGTACGAACCCAAGTTTGCATCCGAGATTCAGCGGGTATCGGCCCAACCCATTTATTCCTCCTAGCATATGTTGACTGACTAAACAGATGATGTACATCGCCGGCGAAACTCAAGACCCTTCAGTCGAAGCCATCGCTGTTGTTGAAGAAATCATTCGAGACCAACTTGTCCTCATGGTACGTATTAACTAACGTACATCTTACAATCAACATACCTACGCTAAATACCTTTCAGCTTACGACTGCCAACGAACTTGCATCCCGACGCGGAGCCCGCTTTATCTCTAACGCAGACCTGTTCTTCCAGATCCGACATGACCCAATAAGATTGGGACGAATCATGAACCTTCTCCGATGGAACAGGCTCCGCCTTAAGAGCAAAGCGAAAAGCGACAAGTGCGATGCGGAACTTGCCGCAGTCAAAGATTTGGCCGAGGTTCTCGACGTCCCTGTCCAAAAGGATAAAAAGAACCAGAAGCGTCCCAAGCTGGTACTGCCGTGGGACGTCCAGTCCTATGTCTCTGTAGAGCTGCCAGAGAGCGAAGAGCCAGAGGGCCTCCTCCCTGAAGCCAACCAGGCGACTGTTGAGAGGCTGCGTCGCGCAGACCAAATGACAAGGAGGATGAGTGCCAAGGAGTACACGACATGGGCGGAATCACGCCGCCGCGCATCGTTCAGTTATCGCAAGAAGCAGAAATTCCGAGAATTCTGTGGTCTTGGTGTCATAGCCGAGCACGAGCCCAAGCACGACTGTCTCGATATCCTCAGCTTCTTGGCCTGCGAGATGGTACAGAGATTGACCGAGATAGCACTAGCTATTCAAGACAACGAACTCCATCAGAAGGGGGGATCCAAGGCGTCAGTGAACAAGGTCCGTGAGGGTCTTTTTACGACAGACAAGACTGAGAGGGAGGCTGTTGGTGTTGAGCATGTGAGACAGGCTTTTCAGGTGACGCAGACGAGGGCCCAGAAGAAGCGGCCAAGGTTGCACGGCGGCCTGGGGAAGATTAAGCTGCAATTGATTTAGATGGGCAGCAAATGCTTGGCTGGGTAGTGGACAGAGTGTTTGGGGTCTAATAGACTGTATTTCATCGTATCGTCCATGAAATTTGAGAGGCTACCACGGCGATCCCCAAAACTGGAACTTATGGCTTACGGAGGACCTAGTAACTGAGGCTGCCTACCTATTTAATAGTCTATCTATCTAGATACATAATTAGTTAAACAAACATCAATAGAATTTTGGACATTATTTTTTGATCTTAGCCCAAGGCTACCTCTCAACGTTCATCTACTCTCAGGTCAAGGTTGATATTTATTGTCTCTGTCTGCTTTGACACGTAGACATGCACCTGTTGTTAAGAACTCGCCACTGAAATACACGCCACTAATTCTCGTCGCAAATAAATAGGTACAAATTTACAGAATATTACACTCAACACATTCCAGCAGGGCATCCAATCCCAGTCCCAGCTTGAACACCCGCAATAGCAACAATCGCGTTGATAACACCTCCAATACCTTCGCCCGCAATCATACCAGACAGAACAGAAAACAGATACTCCTCGTAGCTAGCCGGTCGGAATCTCTTCCAAATCAACGCGATGATAGCCCCAATCATCATGGCTGTGCCAATGCAAGGTTGTGGGATGACCATCATCAGACCGAGAGTCATAAAATTTGGCAGATAGAGGCGGTACTTTTGTCGTTCCTTCACGAAGAAGAAGTGCTTCATAATAGTAACCAAGCAACCAACGACAGTGATGCAGATGGCAAAAATACCAGATGACTTGGGGATAGGAAGAGTTGGGCTTGTTGCTGCGATGGTGGCTGCTCTCCAAGCTGATACTGATGGAGCGGAGAAGGCACAGGTCTCGGCCGTGATATCCAGGATGCAGGGGTAGGCAGATGCAAAGACCAAGAAGATAGCTGGTGCCAGGAAGATTGCAACACCGCTTCCAAGAAGCTGGGCTATCCATTGTGCTCGAGGGGGGGTTCTGAGTAGGAATCTGTTGGACTGTAAGTCTCGTGCCGGTCTGTAGAATGAAGATTGCTACTCACCCAACTCTAAAATCGGCCGTCAGGTCAGTTGCCTGGTTTGCTACACCGGCCGCAACGGCACCACCCAGAGAGTTGAGAGTCTGAGCCTTGGCCAGAGTCCAGCTATCCCCACGAGTCATGCCTCCGAGGACCAGCTGAGAAGACTTTGCGATGGCCGTAAGAGGTGTCATGTCTGTCATTCCAGTGCTCAAAATGGCCAAGACAGTCAGTATAACGGCCATAATTATGGAAACGATAGTCATTGACAAGGGCATTCCCCATTGCAGGCCACAGCTGAGGCAAGTTACGATGATGGACACAACAAGGCCACTGATCCACATCCATGGCTTAATGGCATGTGACTCGTCCTCTGTATTCTCGGATCTATCGTCATAAGATTCGGAGTAGCGCTCGATCCACGTAGCTTTGATGCCAACGGCTTGGCAGACTGAGCAGAAGGAGGCGCATACTCTGTGGGCAAGGACCTTGGCGGCGATAGAGAGGAGCCTATACTGACAGAGTACCTCGACAATGGACACGGCGACCATTAGAAGAACTCCACTAGAATAGTATAAGAGTGTGATAATAAAAGGAGAAGGTCATGGTAAGGAACTTACGGCCAAAGAAGCCAGTACCGCGGGCTGGGCTTGTTTACGGGGTCTTCCAAGTTCATGCTCATATAAGTCGTAAGCTCTTCCCATGGACCAGTATAGTCTGGACCCATGATCTTGACACCGCTGGCCACTCCGGTACGGACCAGCACAGGTCCAATGATGCCCCAGCTAATGATAGCTCCGGCAAACATGGATGCAGCAGTGTTGGTGCCAACCATCATGCCAGAGCCGATAATAGCAGGGGTCCATTCGAGAAACCAGCCCCAATTCTCGACGAAGATGGCTGAGTTGTTGTGACCACCCCAAATGAAGAACCATGTAAAGACATGCCAGTCCCATAGGATTCCAGGGGCAAAGTTGGAAGCGACTCTTAGCACGAGAGCTGCTACAAACGCAATACCAAGCATCTTGACCTTTTTCATCGCTGCGGCTTCACCGGCTGCCGCAATATGGATCGATTGAATCGTTGTGGCAGTCGCTGTCGCGGTGGGGAAGACTAGGTTGAGAGCTCTGGAAAGCTGGATTATGAAGAGCTTTCGGACTATGTGTGATGGATCAGTACTTGGGCTGCAAAGACAATAGAACCTCGACTTACACGGCGTAGCAAAGAAGAATCCTACGTAAGCAAGACCCAGAGTGAAGAGGACGATTCTTCCATAATCTGCCGTCGGGGTATGCAGTAGATCCATCTGGTACAGGGCCGGGATAGCGCTGGTAAAGACGGTGCTGAGGCCACCAGCGGCTGTCGCACTTGTCTGAATGATTGCATTCTCTTTCGGTCCGAAGGCTCCTCCAAGAATGGGGATCGACTCGGAGAAGGCTTTACTCAAGCTCTTGACGACGGCAAAGCCAACGATGGCGCCGAATAGGTTTGCAGGAAAGGTTATGCCCATCCGTAGGCCTAACGGTTGAACATAATACGTTAGTGAGGTTTTGTCAAGACTTGAGCAGTCTCATATACATACCGAGATAAACATTAGCTGCATTGACAATTCCTCCTAAGAGGACACCCACGAAGACACTGCGAACCCGAAGGATACGACGACCTGCCTCTAGACTCTCGAGCGTTTCGTCGACAGGGAAAGGCTGGAACAGGTCTTTCTCGGCTAGAAGGACCTCCCCAGATATGACAATGGAATGACTTCCGTCGCCTTCGTCCGGAGAGACTTTGCCCTTGACGCTGTCAACGGTTGTCGTCTTGGTCGGCTCCATGATGGAATGTCTTGGAGAATCGTAAAGGTGGAACTGTTTGCTAGCCTGTTGAGACTATGCTTGGTTCATGACGATCCAGTCCAAGTTGACTGAAGCACATGTTATATCGTCGATCACTCTTCGCGTTTATGGCAGTGATTCAATCACGCGGTCACCTTGTCTCGATTATCTCTGTTAGAATATTGGAACTAGCGGCGTTCGTCACCCCTTGAGCGTCGTGATAGGAGATAAGCTATCTTCTCATCTAAGCTAGAGACGGTTAGTGTCACCGGGGCCTTGGTTCAAGGTTTGCCGAGAATTTCCTCAAGCGGTGAAAAGGAACGACGAGAACGCGGGGTATCGAGCTAACTCAGTCAGGCGATTTTTTATTGAGGCTGGCTTACGTCTTCGAGTTTGTAATTGCTGTCTGGTAGGACAAGCGTGGCCCGATTCGAGTTGAGCCTGGGTATATCTTGTGAAGTGGTGGTTGCTCTTCACATGAACCCAGTAACAAAGTCATTGATTGACCATTGAACCCCCTTGTCCTCCGCCATGTGTCAATTCCACGCCCACGACGTTAACACTAACTCCAATTTCCACGATGTGGTCACGAAGCATACTCAGTTGCAACTGGCTGTCGACTTTGATCGAAAGATCTTGACAGGAAGCGCAACCCTTACCCTAGAGCCTCTCAAAGCCGAGGGTCTCGAGGCTGTCATTCTCGACACTAGCTTCCTCACCATCCTCAGCGCAAGTGTGAGTGGGGAGCCAGTTCAATGGCAGCTGGGCCAAACCACAGATCAGAATGGCTGCCCCTTGCACGTACAGCTCGGACGCTCCTATGCCAAAGGAGAGAGCTTGAAGCTTGAGGTACGTTTGCTAAATCAGAGGTTATACACTAAATCATCGTGTCTGACGGCCCAGTAGATTCACTTTGAGACGACCACCCAATGCACCGGGCTCCAGTGGTTCAGTCCAGAGCAGACGGATGACAAGCTGTACCCCTTCCTGTGTTTGTTCTCTTCCTCTCATGACTATGCATAGCTTGGCTTACAGTAAACAGTTTCTCAAGGAGAGCCGGTTCACGCACGCTCCATCTTCCCTTGTCAAGACACTCCGTCTGTTAAGACGACGTTCGACATAACCATATCCTCCCCATTGCCGGTTGTCGCAAGTGGCATCCCTCAACATGATCTTTTGTTCCCTCCTGTTTCCAACATGGAGGAGACGAAAGAGTACAAGTTTCAACAAGATGTTCCCACTTCAAATTACCTGTTTGCAATTGCTAGCGGGTAAGTTTGTTAACCCTGATAAGTGCTCTGACTAGGTACTAACATCACTCAGGAATCTGGCTGGAGCCAAGGTTGGCAAGATGAGCTATCTTTATTCTGCGCCATCAAGCTTGGAAGCTGCCGTGGCTGAGCTTCAACCTGACATCGACGCAATTATTGATGTTGCAGAGGTAAAATCCCAACAAAGTCTCAGTTGTAATGAACTTAAGATAGCTAAAGCAATTGCGTGACGCAGAAACTCATTTTTACGAACCCCTGGCCGCTCTACAACCTTGTTATCCTCCCCAAGTCCTTCCACCTCGGCGGAATGGAAAACCCTGTCTTCAACTTCTACAGTGCAACCGTTATTTCTGGGGACAGGGAGAACATCTCTGTGGTTGCGCATGAGTTCGCCCACAACTTCAGCGGCAACCTGGTCACAAACTCGTCCTGGGAACATTTTTGGCTGAATGAAGGTTGGACTGTTTACACCGAGCGCGAGATCTTGCGTCAGATCAAGGGCGAGAAGGCAGCCGTCTTTGAGGCCATCGTCGGTTGGAATGAACTCGTCTACGGCATAGAGTCGTATGGAGGCAGCGAAAGCCCAGAGACGAGCTTGGTCCTGGACCTTCAGGGCAAGCGACCAGATGACGTCATGTCCAAGATCTCATACGAGAAGGGATACACCTTTTTGTGCTTCTTGGAGAAGTTGGTAGGACGAGAGAAGTGGATGCCCTTCATTCCTCATGTGAGTTCTTCCGTTATTCCATAGAGTTTGTAACGTTAAACTAACTGGGTGCAGTATTTCGGAAAATTCTCAAAAGCAACACTTGACTCGGATACCTTCAAGGCTACACTCTTGGACTTTTTCTCTCAGGACGCTGTCGCTACGGAAGCCCTCAACTCCATAAACTGGGAAGAATGGTACCACAAGCCTGGTTTGCCCCAGAAGCCCGACTTCCACTCCCCAGAGTACGATGCATGTCTCCGTCTTGCCCAGAAGTGGGTCGACTTGAGTTCAGATTCGACTGCCTCGGTCTCTGCTGCTGATGTTAAGGGCTGGAGCGCAGGCCAGCTAAACGTATTCCTGGATGCTCTGCTGGATTCGCCAAGACCCATTACTTTGGAGTCTTCTCAGCTTCTTGGCACTATCTATGGACTAAGAAATTCGACCAACTTTGAAGTGCTGTCACGATATCTCCGAGTCGGCTTGAAGGCCGGAGACCGAGGCCTCTTGGAGGATACAGAGGTTTTCCTGGGAGAAACTGGGCGGATGAAGTTTGTCCGACCACTGTAAGTCGAACTGCTCCCATTTATCGAAACGAGATAACTGACTGATTCTAGATTCGAATGCTTGCAAAGCCTGGATAAGGAGTTTGCCAACAAAGTCTTTCAGAAGTACGAAAGGTTTTATCATCCAACCTGTATTCGCCTGTTGGAAAAGGTGTTTGGGATTACGGCATGATGTTAGATCACCGTAGAGGTTAAGTTTTGGATAGACGAAGGGAAAAAAAACTATCATCAAAATCTTGTCTCATGCTCCTCTAGATGTGGTCAACAAGGCATCATAAGAAGAGTAAAATTATAAATACAAATCATTTAAGGATTTTCTAAGAAATCTTTGAGAACACCTCGTATAAGTGCGACTGTAGTCCTTTTACAGAGTCAGGTGGTCATAATTACAACTTATGGTATTTGCAAGTATGGTTGCTAGCATTCTTTAGAGACGTTATTGAGGATGGAGTGGAAGAACGACATTTCCTACCGAACCGCGCACTACTCATCACAGTGGTACAGGGAATAACAAAAAGGTTTAAGACCAAAAGATCACTCGAACGTAGAACGATGGCAACTCCATTACAGCTTACACAGCACAATGCCTCTACCATCTTCATACTAGCGGCGAAGAGAACATCTCCCTCCTCCCCAACCTAAACCTCACTTTCCTTGCCATCGAGCGGCTATCTCCCCGAGATATGAGCCGTAGACCTTGATTGCATTAAAGCTGCACATGACTGTTAGCTTTAAGTCCTTGGACAAGATTCTTTTACTTAAGAACTTACTAGTTGATCTTGTCCAGCTTTTCTGCAATCATAGTCAACGCGTCAGTGAACTTCATTGTGATAGTAGCCAGTCGCCACGTACCGTTCACAGAATGGATACCATCGGTTGGTCTCCCTACTGGGAGCAAGAGAACGTTTTTCTTTAGGACCTTCTTCATATCCAAAGCGATTGGGATACTGTGGCCAATTAGCAGGATGACGTTTCCCAGCACCCAACAAAGACACACCTGCCACCCTCACAAGTGACTTGAGGAGTAACGCCCCAAGTTCGTTCTATGGCCTTGATCCCCGCCTGGTAGTTCCAGTGGTCGACATCTTCATAGAACCAGTCACTCTGATGCACGCAATCAATGTCAAGATCATTCTTGCTCTGAAGCTGCTTGAATCTTGACTCGATATGTTGCCGGACCAGGGCATCCACCTCGCTTGCCCCCATATTGGGAACTGTTCGGATGCTGAACTTTCCGACCAAGGCAGCTGGGATCGACGTGGTCGCTCCAGGTCCAGGCTTCAGATTCTCTATGCGATGGAGGCTGAGAGAAGGCTGTCGCCATCTAACGTCGCGTTAGCTATCTTGACAGCCCTCAGCGCCGTAGAACCACATCGACCTACTTGGAAATAATTGTTTCTGCCTTTGTTGCATGAATCAGTCTACCTCCAATGCCCCCATCCAGGGCTTCCGGTGTTAGTGGAAGCTTCTCATAAGCCTCTCGCTCCTCATCAGAAACCTCAAGCACATCATCATAGACGCCAGGAATGAGCAGCTTGCCCAGCGAGTCCACAAGTGAGCTCATGACATTGACCATGTCAGTCATTGGTTCCGAGACGGCGCCGCCAAAAAGGCCACTGTGAGCATCTTCCAGAGCGCCACGGATGGTGATTCTGTAAAACAAAACTCCCCTGAGACCTCGAGGAATTGTCGGCTGCGTGTTGCTCGCCCAAGCCACATCCGTCAAGCACACAGCATCAACGTCGGACAGAAAATGGCTCGCTTCGTCTTCAAGAGCAGCGCGAAATCCGACAGAGCCGTTCTCTTCCATGCCTTCGAGGAAAAAGGCTAGATTTACTGGGACTTCTTGGTCCGCGTCTTGGAAGGCTTCCAGCATGTTGAGCCAGTTCACCAGCGGGCCTTTGTCGTCCGAAGTTCCTCTACCATGTAGAAGTCCGTTGCTCCCCGTCAGGGCCCATGGATCATGATCCCATCCGTCCTGTAGACTGGCTGGCTGGACATCATAATGGCTATAAACCATGATAGTGGGCTTATCGGGATCATTTCCGTATCGGCCAAGAATCAATGGCGGCAGGTCGAGGTCCGTTCCAGGTTCTTTGCCCAGAGGTTTTAAACGCACTTGGATACCCAGCGCCTCCATTTCACTCTTGACCCAATGTGCCATCTAAACTCACAGTCAGCGTGCAGCCTTGAGAAGATCAGCGAGTGGGGAAACCTTGATTGTGTCAGCCCTACGCCCAGGCTCGGAAGAGACAGACGGGATTTTGATTGCATCTCGGAGCCCTAGGTGATTTCGCCCCGTTAGCCTGGCACCCATTCTTCGGATGTACGCAGCCGAACTTACTGTCGATGAAGCGACCTTGAAGTTTATCGACACTGGTTACCCGTCAGCTGCATGTTTGACGTCGATCAGGGGTATTTCTGTGCCTTTGGAAGAACTTGCCGTGATCCATCTTAAGTCAAAGTTCCGTAACGATTGAAACTACTGTATACCTTCGGTATCGTCAAAACACCAGCATCCTGCATCACCTTTTATCATAGCTTCTGACTCATTTCTGCTGTGGTGATTGGTCAGACACTTCACCTCCAATCAGCGATGCTTTGATGTGAGCCAAAAATTGCCCAATTCGGACATTTTGTACGAGGTCCAATCACGAGCCTTTTGATGGAGACGACTCAGTCGAAGGAACCTCTCTTTCAAAGGGTCTTAGGCCGGGTATATACTGGGACAAAAATGGCTTTCCCAGACTCTCTTATCATCATTTGAACATTTTATCGCTCAGGTTATCATGGATGCAAAGCCAAAAATCCTCGTTATTGGGTCGCCCGCTGGCCTCGTCGCTGATGAAACCTGGGCCAATTTCACCACCAAATTCAACGTCAAATCTTACGATTTTCCCACTAACGATACCTTTCACGAGTCATTGCGGTCCGGAATTTGCAAGGATGTCGACGGTATTGTGCGCCTCGGCCTCAATTTACCAGAAGGCTGCGAGAAGGTCTTGATCGGCTGGACACACCGAGGCCTTCCGCATTTCCCCCCAAGCCTGAAAGTGATTGTCAATTTTGGCCATGGTTACAATGACGAAGCGGTCGACGAGCTCCGCGAGAAAGGTATCAGCTTTTTCAATACGACAGGCGGAAGCCAGTCAACGGCTGCAGTGGGAATCTATCTCATTGTGGCGGCTTTCCGTAATCTGAGCCGGTACGAGCGAATGCTTCGCCAAGATCAATTCCTCCCGGCTTTACGAGACTCTGCTAAAAATGCCGTTGACCCTTTTGGGAAGAGTCTCGGCATCATTGGCATGGGCTCTATAGGGGAGACCATTGCGAGGCAAGCGGCGACGTTGGGCATGAAGGTTCACTGCATAGACAGGCCAAGCCTGCGCAGTCGTCTTGAAAAAGACAAGGCATTGACCACAGTTCTTCCTCCGGTTGTCCTCCATGATAATCTATTGAGTCTCGCACGAGTCGTCGATTGCATTCTTCTGTCATGTCCTTACTCAGCCGCAACCCACCATCTTCTCTGTAAAGAAGTATTCAGTGAGATGAAGAAGGGCGTCAGGATCATCAACATTGCCAGAGGACTCTGCATTGATGAGGAGGCACTCTGTGGCGCCATTGAGGAGGGCATCGTAGGTGGCGCGGGGCTGGACGTTCACCACGACGAGTAAGCACCCAATATACTGCCTTGGGAACCTAATCTAACAAAATCCCAAGGCCAAAAGTCAATCCTAGACTACTGGGTTACGACTGTGTGACTTTGTTGCCGCATGTTGGTGGTCTAACAAACGATTCAATGAAGGTATGTCACATCATAACACGATTCATACATATCTACATGCTGACTATAACGACCTAGAATCATGCCGAGCTAGCTTTGAGCCACATTGACAATTTCTTTTCTGTTCAATAAAGATTCTGACTTAGTTATGCTGTTGGGGCTGTGTCTTGGTCTCGATACCTTTGTAGATCAAGAGGCGGACGAGGTACATGGCCACGGGCCGGATAAGCAGTCAGAAGATGTTTTTAGACAATGCTACACTATACGTAGGCTTTTATGAATCAAAATAGAAAAGAAATATTACGACAAGTATACGAGGGATAATAAAGTCTATATTAAGTGAGTCTATTAAGTTTTTGCCCCCTTGATGTGTAGGGTAGGCACCCGGATAACTAGAAAAGTCATCATGGTGCGTCCATGCTTTCCGGAAATACCTACATTGATAGAAACCAATATGCGACTATCCATGATCCCCCCAGGTCAAATGACACTACTTTCGTCGTGAAACCCGTTCACCTCGCCATCATAGCCATGTCTTTCTCTCACATTAGCGCCGAGAACACCTTCTGCAGGAGTTCAATCTATTAGGACAGTGAAATTCATCTTCATCTTGATCTCTTTATTTCCAATCATACACTTGGTGTTATGAATTCAATGAAACTCTAAACGAATTGATAAAAGCTATGCAATATTTCCAATACTACCCCAAATCCAGCTCTCGTCTGAACGCGCTTACTCTTCGATGACGTGACCCCACTCATGTTCAACACGCCCGTAAATAATGTCTTCCAGCCAAGACTTGATCTTTGTGGAATACTGGGACAGAGGAGTCTTTGTACCAGTGCTTGTAACCGTCATGGGGAAAGACACATCTGTATCATCATATCGAATGCATGAAACTGGAGTAATGAACATCTGTGACATGTTAGCACAACGAGGATTTAAACTCAAACATCAAGGTGCAAACTTACAGCTGTTCCACTGACAAAGCATTCGACAAGGCGGCCGTCAGAGTGGGCTTCTGCGATCTCATCCATGGTCAAAGGCCGCTCGACAACCTCCAGCGGCTCGAGCTCAGACCATTGGGATGCAGTATCCTTCGCTAGCCTCTCTCTAGCAATTTCCAAGACACTCTGCCGGGTAACACCAGGAAGAATGACTCCGGTATCAAGTGAACTTGTAACCAGTTCCAGTTGTTGTGTGTCTTTTCGTTTCCAGATGACAAAAAAGTTGCTCGCACCCGCCTCTGTCACGTACTTCTCAGGTCCAAAGAGCCACAGGGTCTGCCCGCATCCCTTCTCACGAGCCCTACCATGTGCCGCCATAGCTGGTCCGTAGCTAGCGCCCACCTTGGCATCACCAAAGCCTCCAGGCCAAGCTCGAATAATGTCGGAACTGCTGGCCAATAGCTTGACTCCAGGATGGGGCGCCTTGGAGGCTTGAGGGAACAAGGCTGCAAAAAGGAAGAAAAGCGCCTCCGCTGGGACGCTGATTCCCAAGGCCTCGCCACTTCCGATCATGGCTGGTCGAAGGTAGAGATTGGTGCCAGGCTCTGGCAGCCAACGGGGACACTCGGTTGCCACATAGCTGGCGATGACATCAAGCAGGCCTTGGGGGCTGAAGGATGGCAAGGCCACTCTAGCGTTGGATCTTAGCATGCGGGCGCAGTTGAGCTGAGGCCGGAACAGACGGAGCTTGTTGTCGTAGCCACGGTACACTTTCATGCCCTCCTATGATCTTTGTTAGCATGCTTTGACCATTTTCAGGGAGATACTTTGGGAGGAGCATTAAACTTACAAAGGTCTCAGTAGCATAATGCAGGACGCTAGCGGTGGGTTCGAGTGAAATCTTGCCGTACGGCACCATTTCCGCATTCTCCCAGCCATTCTCTGCAGTCCAGCGCACTTTCACCATGTGAGCGGTGGTGGCCTTCTGCGTGAATCTCACAGGGTCATCGGAAGCCGGAACTGGGCCTTGTTCAGATTCTGGAACAAGGTCTCTGTGCATTCCCTTTGACCTTAGCTCACCAAGCTTCGGCTGAGAAGCCTGGGCTGAGGCCTCTGAGGGGGTTGCGATGGCGCTGGGGCTCATGATTGTTGTTACAGATTCGAAAATGCGAGAGATGTATCAAGTGGGCGATATGGAGGTCGTCTTATCATCAATCGTGCACACAGTAGGTAGTTGATTGCTAGCTTGAGGGAAGTATTGATCTTTATGCAATCCACAACCCGACTTGGCTAAGGCTCCTGGCTGTTCACAATCCAATCCCATCGTAGGAAATGGACATGGTTAGTTATTATTGCCTAATTCAGTAACTAGGAACGAGTGGATTTTGCTACGGCTCCACAATTTGGGGCAATCAGCTACGTTACGCGGTTGGCATCGGACCCAGGAGGTTATGCGATAGTCATTATATTACTAACTTTAACGTATTTTGAAGGTAGGATAACAGATACCAGACATCATAGGTAGGCAATTGCCCCAGCATTGATCTAAGAGGAGGAGCGTCCCGGACACCATATCGCGGAAGAGCTCCAAAATCCGAATGCTCAAGTAGGATGACAATGGCGACGATTCCCTATATATCCTAAGTGATCTATATCGTTACTCAGAAGTAATTTGATGAGACCACCACAACGATAAGCTTGTATCTCAGCTAAGGGGTCCATTAAGGAATTTCTACAAAATCTATACTCCAGCCGCGTGCACAGCGAGAGTAGATCTCTACCGAGAAGCGATCTGATCCATCATCATCATCATCTTGAGGTATACCATTCTCCTCCAGGTCAACCATCCGTACCTTTATCACTTCCCAGCCAAGTCTAGAGCCTCTTTGACTGTACTCTTGGTCAATGTACTGAAGAAGCCTATGAGCATGGCGGACATTCCATATCCCTTCTCTGTCCCTTGGGAACCCAGAGATCCAGTCTTTGATCCACGCCTTGGCTGCTTGGTCGTCGGATGAGTAGTAAGCATTCATCAATGCAGGGACCATTCCGTGACCGTAGGCATTGCTGGCGGCACAGACGGAGCTGGACACACCAGCTGCGAGACGACATACAACAAGAATAAGCTTGCGTCCGTTCTCCGGAAGCTTTCGTCTGATTCCTGGCGAGTACTTCATTTCAAGTCTTACCAGTGACACTAGGTAGTGCATGAAGCTGGTTGCAGCCTTGGCTGGATTGGCCGAACGACTCAATGTCAAGGGGCGAATGATCAATGTTGAGCTATCGTCGCTCAGCTTCCATGGATCGGCATCTACCTCATCAGCAGACGGCACGTCGCGATCAGGCAATGACCGCCGCCACGCTTTCAACTCATCGATAAGGTTCCGTGCTTGAATCCGCCAGTGACTGTCGAGTTGAGGGCTTGTCCGGCATTCTTCTTCAAACTCACCCACCCGAGGCAATATGTAGAGTAGTCGATCAAAAGGATCTGTCGAGGTTCTCAGAGATGTTCCTAGCATGGCTGAGACGTTGGAAGTCGCAAGGCTATGGCAAGCAGTATAGGATCGATCGAAGATTTCCAGGTAAGCCTCAATCCGGGAGAATGAGCGAATGATGGACTTTCCAACAGGTAGTTCGCCAACCTGAGCGACGTTGTGGGATAGGTAAGTCACAGCGGCATGACTGTGCACATACCAGAGCTTTATCTGTCCTCGATTGAGCTCAAAATTGGCAAGGAGAAGCAACGTAGCGAGCCAAGCGATGGTGTTTTGACCTCTTCCAGGGGCGTCAATCGTGGCAATGTCGTTGTTTAAATGCGCCGACCGCATGTAGCCAAGAGCTTCGACAAAGTGATCCAACGCGTGAAGGGCAGAGCAGTCGGCGACCGCCTTGGACACAGAAGATGACTGGGACATGTGAAGGGCGGACAATGCCAGGGCGGCATGGAAAAAGCCTTTGTCCAAGCCACCGACGCCCAGGACGTCACGAACCCCAAGAACGGAGAGGAGACCTGACAACGAGGGATCACATAAATGGTGATAGTATATCATGTCCTGTGGAAACTTTGCCGCTTCAAACAGACCTGGTGGTGCAACTGACGACGGCTCAGGCTCTTGGGCAACGGCAAGAAACCCACACCAACTCGAGTCGGTCTGCTGATCTGTCCACTCACTCGAGGCCGGAGAGTCTTGGATAACTGGGAAAACCGCTTCGATTCCTGTTATTTCGAATCGAGTTATCTGCGGTGTCGAGCCAGCTTGTTGTTGCTCGGGGCTCTCCACAAGAGGGAACCTCTCGAGACGTGTTTCGACAAGCGTAGGCACTGCTTCATGACTGGATCGTGGACTTGGCGTTGTGTCGATGAGTCCATGATCTTGTGAGACCCGAATTGAGGCGAGTTGGGGGTTGAGGAAAGGTTCGATAGCAAGAGGTGAGGCTACAGAGTTGTCCACAATCCTTTGTTGGGCTTCAGAGTCTGTTTGATGGCTCTGGTCTGGATCGATATCCTGAACAATCACCGGGACATCGTGTCGAGGCGCGGTGGATTGTGGAGACACCTCTATCTCCCCTACGCAAGGGAGTATCGGAGTTGAAAGCTGGCCAGTATCTGGTGGAGGAGTCGGATGGGTCGACACCTGTCCTTGATCATTCTCGAGCCGAGGGGTCCCTGGCGTCTCGTTTGCAATCTGTGGAGACGCCTTGTCTCTTTCATTTCTCTGGTGCTTGTTTCTCAACAAGTCTGTCTGGTCCCTGAACCTGAACCGAGTGACATATCCACCGCATTGCAGCCTGAGTCGGGTACACTGAGCGATGTGAGTGATTAGTACAATGTGGAGAGAAGAAGAGGGTCTTACATTGGAACAATGCGGTTTGGCCTCATCACACTTGAGACGACGTGCTCGACAAGTCACGCATCCGCTACGCTTCCTCGAGGCCACGTTTCTCTTTCGAGGCGTATGCATTGTTTCTTGCTGGATTAACAGTTTCCGTCTTGCAATGTATCGGCCAGAGAGTGGCAGGCATGAGGATTCAGCCGCCCCTGTTGGTGATGCTTCAGGTGGAGGATCATGGTGGAGAGGGATACTAACTGTATTGGGCAATTTTATACGAGCACGATAACGATAGCTAAGACACGTTTTGCACTAACTCATGATCGTGTTATAAGTGGGTAGATGTTGGTGGATACCGATTGGTCGAGGAGATAAGCCAACTTCCACTCTCTCTTTGCCTTCTTGCTCTTTCACCACTGGAATTCAAGGAAATACAAGGTTAACTAAGCCGAGGTTAACTGGCAACGGTAGCTCTATCTGGGTTCAACTAGTGAGTAAGAAAGTCATAGTAAATTACTCAAGAGCAATTGTTAGTCTGTAATCTGCGGTTGGATGTGCAACACTTGGATTGTGTTTTTCGAGAACAACCCATTTTCACATATGCCTTCATTCACGGCGTGTTATACTTCGTAGTCAGAGTCATTATTAAATGAAGAATGTGTTGAAATGCAAATACTTTTTTGCCCTGCCCATCCTTTTTGCTGAAAACTACATACTCCTCGCTGTCCATCTACCCTTTGCTCGAATCCTTGCCCCAAAGTAGAAGAAAATCCAGGGTATAGGGAGCAATGCCAATGCCACGTAGCCAGTCAGATTAGAGGCGTTCTTAATACCCAGCGCTGAGTACATCTTTGGCACTATGGGGGGGAAGATGCTGGCCAGCATACTCCGCATGAACGTGTTGGCAGCAACAGCGCTCGCTGCATACTGCGGAAACGTGTCTATCTGGTAGCTTATGACAGACTGAAAGATGGTAAAGAAGCCCAAACCCATCATTGTTGCGGCTATCATTGGCACGATCCAGTGGTAGGAGTTCGGATCAGCTGTGTTACCAATCATGAAGAGGCCGGCCATGAGAAAAGCCGAGCCTATCATCATTGGAGGAAGACGATGTTCAGGGGTTCCACGGCCGTTGTTAGCATTAAGACGAGCCACATACCATCTCGAACACGCAGTATTGACAAGTGAGCCGAGGCAAGCACCGATGAAAAGGCATAGAAAAGCCAGACTGCCGATCAGAGCATTCCACCCCCGGGCTCCTTGGAAGACTCTTGGGAAGGATCCAAGATTCAGATAAACGATGCCGTAAACTAAAAATTTCAGTCAGTCTTGATTGAGGCTGCGATCTTGGGGCACACTATCGCCCTGATAGATGAGCTAGCATCCAGGAATAGTGACGTACCGAAGCTTGCGTGTAAAGCTGAGAAAAAGCATATTGGCGTCATCAAGAGCTGAATAGGCCTTATCACGAATTTTGTCATCATTTCTCTGAATGTGGCATCTCGTTCCTCATGCTGAGCGTGGTATGACCAGTTTCTGGTCTCCAAACGGAGCCGTCGGGCCTTGCGGACAAGAAGAATGGGGGGATAAGACTCTCTGATGAAGGCAAAGTCAAGGACAACCATGGTGGCCATTATGATGCCAGTGATGAGCTGCGTCCAACGCCAACCCAACCCGGCGTACATCACAGCCCCACCAACAATAGGACCTAGAAATATCGATCAGTTATCGGAGCTCGACATGCTGAGAATGGGAGTTATCACTCACCTAGCACGGGCCCTCCGATGACAGCAAGAGCGTAACCAGTCAAGGCCAGTCCCCGTTGTTGCGGTGAGAAGGTATCCGCAAGCACACCACCAGTGATACACAGTGGCGCACTTCCAAAGAAGCCCGCAAAGAACCGCGTGATGAGGAGTGTCTGCGTGTCCTTTGCAGCCGCGGTGCCAAATGTGAAGCAGACAGCTACAAAATACGGGACAGCCATAGGAAGCTTCCGTCCGTAAAGCTCACTGATAGGGGCCCATAACAGGGGCCCGAATGCGAAACCCATCAAGATCAAACTCGTCCCTAAACTTGCCACCTCTTCCGAAATCTTAAACTCGTCCATCATTTCGTGGATTCCCGTTGAGAATGAAGCCGTGGAAAATGTTGAACCCATTGTACTAAGCCCGTAAAGTAGAGTGGTGAATACCTTTTGCTTCAGGGGCCAATTTCGTGGATCACAGGGGTCCCACGAGCTGTCAAAAGTGACGACAAAATCTTGGACTGACATTCTGTCCGATGGCGTTGGAGATGTGGTGTCTATGTCTGTCGCATTCCCGCTAGGTGCGACTGCTGTGTCGGCGTGTTTCTCCAGCAACATCTCAGCGTAATGATGATAAGGGAGCCTCGATTGAACATGAGGTAGGTACTGAATTGCTTGAAAGAGAGGTCAGTAGATAAAACATTTTTATTTATGACGAGCTCAAAGTACCCATAGAAACCAAGCCAGGGGTAAGATTTACCCAAAAAGGCAACATTGGACGACCTGCAAGCAGCTCCACCCACTGAACGACCTACCCACAAAAGAGAGACCATAAACCCATCACTCCAGACTTAATGCTGCGATACGGTCGTCATCGTAAAAAAGCTCATCAACCTCCTTATTCGCCATGTCCCTGGCCTTCACCTTCTCAAGCAACTGACGAACAACGGGATCGGTACTGAATTGATCCTAGTCTAGGTGTTAGTGTGCACCAAGTCATATGTTGGAGGGCCCTAGATCTTACCGGGAAATTCTTCCAAACTGCCGCCTCTGTTGCTTCTTGTTTAGAACTTGACAGGCCCCATTCCGTAAAGAGCAAAGATCGACTACTTTCCAGCATAAAAGTGAGAGATCCTGATTCCCATGCATTAGCTCATATGGCTGCTCAAGGCATGAGCCTACGCTTCGCTTCACACATACCTGATGAGATGATTCTCGGGTCGTTCTTCATTCTCTTCATCTCTGTCAAGTAGGGCTGTGAGAAACCCCCATGAGGAATGTGTCCAGCCTCATAACTACCCCCACCAGGTCTGAAACCAGCGGAGCGACCAGCCCCATTGGCCTTTGAGTAGATGTTGGCCAGAAACTCAGAAGCGGCATTGCGATGAAAGAAGGGTGGTCGAAATGTATTCTGTGCCACATCCCACCGAGGACCGAACCACAGAAAGTCAGCCAGCGGTGTATCTGGATCCCTCGATTTGGCGGTGAGAACAGTGAAGACAGAAGGGTCAGTGTGATCGACTGATACCGAAGACACGCTGACGAACTTGGTCAGGTCGTACTACATGACTGTTAGAACGAACTGCGTTAGGAGGTTGAAAGAGTGCCTACCTACCTTGAAGGGAACACAGTTGCCATGCCAAGCTGCCACATCAAATGGGCTATGGTCCTGATGGTGGACTGAATATTGTCCATTAATCTTGGTGAAGACGAGCCACTCATCGTCCAACTTTTCATCCACGAAGGCTACCGGTGTGAGGAAGTCTCGCGGGTTGGCTAAACCGCTGCAGCCGATTGGACCGAGGGTGGGAAGCTCCCATCGCGAGCCATATAGCTCAATCAGATAGCCACGGGCAGCCTCATATCCCTCCACGAGGGAGATTCGATGCTTGATACCTCGCGGGATCACGGCAATCTCTCCCGGTTGGAGATACAGCCGTCCCATCTCGGTTTGGATGACGATGTGACCGAGTTGTGCCACCAACATGAAATCGCCATCGGCGTTGACGGTTGCTCGATTCTCCATAGATGAGTTAATAGCATAGATGTGCAAAGCAATGCCGTCTCGCAAGTTTGCATCACCGCTACCACCAACCGTCTTGACACCATCAACAAAATCCGTCTTCTTGTCAGGCAACTCAAACGGCGCCCACTCAGCCTGTGAAGCGATGGACTTGACACTGGGATTCGTTGCCAAGAAGCAACTCTGCCATTTAGCCCCCGTCTCAACTTGCACATGGCCATCTGGTTTGTGGTCAGCTTAGGCGCCAAGTACGATGTTTGGAGGGACTTGCCGATGGCACAGCTCGGCCGGCAACGATATAAAACAGAGCTCATATTTGCGTGGCGGGGCGCAGCAAAGGCGGACGATGTAAGAACCTCGGTATACAAGTTAAATCGACATATCTGGGGGTGATTCTGGCCCTGTGGAAGAGTTCCGGGGATGAGCTCGGACCGAAAATGGTTTCCGAAGCCAGCTTGATATTCGAAAGGGTCTTCTTTCCTCGTAGCTTTGGTGCGCCGCAAGTCGGTGTAGTGAGAAAGACCGGAGTCGGTATGAGATGCTTCAGTCATGGTGATTGATTGTGATAGATATCGCTAACGCTGAGGTTGAATGACCTTTCCGTGCTTTCTTCTTAGCAGATATGGTCCTTGGTACAAAGCTGGCTGGTTGGCTGGACTCGTCGATATTCAACCCGGAAAAGATTTGGGCTGCAGATCTATACTTAACAATGTAGGTATTTGCAATAAGAATAATTACTGGGCGGTGAAATATTGCGCCGAACGTTGCCGGTCTATCACTAACCCCTCGGCAATATGTTTGCCGCCGCCCTAGTGGCATGACTCTATTGGATGCGGTTGAAGAATGATGAGATGTTGCCCTCAGTTGAGAAGATTTCTCCGACCATGATGAGGGTGTGTGTGCTATTCGGATTGGAGGGCGATGCTTACTCGCTGGGTTAAGATGAGCAAGTCAGTATCATTAAAAGAACGAGCAGCTCCCAACATCCTCTTTTGGATGCCCTTCTAGATACAACCCTTCGTAATACGTCTCATCATATCTCTACACGTTTTTTTAAGTCGACTTGAAGCATATCGCACCAGAATGACAGCCTTTTCCGCCACACTTACGCAAAGTCCTCCAACAACTCCTCAGCCATCATCAGCAATGTCAGAGCTGGAAATCAAACCAGGAGAACGCACCGTCAGCTCAGGAGAATTCCCCCGCGTACCGAGCTTCGCAGACAAGTATGAAGAGAGAGAGTATCTCAAGGGCCGACTTGCTCTAAGCTTTCGAGTCTTTGGGAAACAAGGCTTCGACGAAGGTGTTGCCGGTCACATCACCCTACGAGATCCAGTTGACCCAAACACGTTCTGGGTGAACCCTTTTGGCATGCCTTTTAATCTGATCAAAAAGTCAGATTTGATCCATGTCGATCATGAAGGGCATGTCATTGGAGGTGGACCAAACCGGCTTCTGAATCTCGCAGCATATGCCATCCATGCCGAAGTCCATAAAGCCAGACCCGACGTCAACTGCGCCGCACACGCTCATAGCTTCTACGGCCGCACCTTTTCTGCCTGGGGTAGAGGCGTGGATATCGCCAGTCAAGATGCTTGCGCGTTTTGGAACGACTTGGCGGTTTATGACTCTTTCAAAGGGGTGGTTCTGGCCAACGAAGAGGGTCGGAATATTGCAAAGGCTCTAGGGTCTAGGAAGGCATGCATCTTGCAGAACCATGGTCTTTTGACAGTTGCCAGCACGGTGGAAGCAGCAACGTTCTGGTTCACGTCACTCGACAAGCTGTGTCACAGCCAGCTGCTGAACGATGCCGCTTGTGCCCGTGGAGGTAGGACCATGAGCATCAAAGAAGAGGATGCCAAGAACACGCACAAGACTGTCGGCAGTCCCAGGGCAGGATGGTTCAATGGACTGCCCTTGCTTGAGCTTATGGCTGTCGAATGTAAGAATGACTATCTAGGATAGAGAGCAGAGCGCACTTGGAGAATCACGTAACAATTATCTGGGTACTGTACTGTCTTTCACCCATCCATCCAACATGTAAATCACGCGAAACTCATTCATGAAATAATGGCCAACGCGGTAACAAGGTTGAGAAGTGAGAGCCACCTATCTCTTGAACGCATCTTTCCGTTAAAGTTCAACTCCGTAAGTTAAGTGATGCGACCGTCTAGGCAACTTGGTGATAACCACATGACATGCTAGATCCGTGCATGTTTCTATCATTATCTGTGTGTTGAATCTTCTAGCGCAGTCTCTGTTTCCAGTAAAAAAGCCCCATCCGGATTAAAATTCCAACAACCAGCCACATACAGTATAGACATACCCCTAAATGTGGTTACTGAGTGTGGCAACGCCTGTTGGTAAGACTAATCGCAGAATGCCTGGTCGTGTTGCTCTCCAGGCATGGGACCGGCTTACTTGCAGCAGCGGTGGCTGCCGAAATATTACCCCTCGTTTCGTCTCACAACGCTCGGGAGCCGAGCTGCACTTCTTCCATCGGGGAAAGGCTACCCCGTAGCAAGCAGCTGCCCGCAAATCTGAGCAATATACCGGAGAAACACTCTGAGGTAGGTAGGCAAAGAACCCGCTCCCGCAGTGCTGCAAGAGTAGACAACGGTTATCGTTGCAAAACAAACGCGTCCAGTATTTATCAAATAAACTTATTTGACCAACTAAGTATCCGATTTACAAGACACAGCTTATCCTTCACTCTAGATACAACCTACTTTCCTAGCTACCTTATCCAACCATACAATTCTTTGCAAAATCCGCCACCATGAGTCGTCTTACCACCCATCTCCCTCCTTTCCCTGATGATGTGCCAACAGTCCCGATTGCTCGCATCTCGTACGCGAAACTCGCATCCTCTGATAAGGCTGAGATAGAAAAGACTTTGAAGGCTGTTCAGTCTGATGGCTTCTTTTACTTGGACTTGACTGATCATCCTGTGGGTCAAATCCTTCTTGAGGAGGCCGAACGAGTTGCCACCTTCTCCAAGGACGCTTTCGACCTGCCGTTGGAACGAAAGATGGAATTTCGCGCAGAAAAGGGCAAGTCCATGTTCGGATACAAGCCGGCAGGGACGGTCAAGAAGACAGACAAAGATTTACGTCCGGATACCACAGAGTTCTTCAACATCGCCAAAGACCACCTGCTAGGGAATTCCGAGTCACGGACCTACCCTCCTCAGCTTACTGAGCATTGGGATGAGCTCAAGAGCTTCACTAGAGACTGTCACTCCTTGGGTCTGTTTGTTCTTCGCTTTCTGGCCCAGGAGCTCGGTCTTCCGTCCGAAGTGTTCGCCGACAAGAACAAAATCGACTCGCTCTCAGGAGACCACATCCGAATCACCAAGAAGCCCCCTCATGACCCTTCACAGACCAAGGTGATTGGGCTTCCATCTCACACCGATTTCGGTAGTGTTACTGTCTTGTTCAACTGGCTGGGCGGCCTTCAGATTCAGAGTCATGATCCAGAAAAGCAGGGGGAATGGGCATATGTCAAGCCTCTGCCAGGTCACGCCATTATCAACCTCGGAGACGCCATGGTCAAGTTCAGCAATGGTCACCTAAAGTCAGCCAAGCATCGTGTCGTGTCTGCCCCAGGAGCTCAAAGCCAAGTTGACAGGTACAGCTTGGTTTACTTCCTTCGACCGGCGGACGATGTGCTGATGCAACCAATCGAGAAATATCGGGAAGAACCTGTTGTATCTGTTGGCGGTAAGGTTGGCGAGGAGAAGATATACACGGCCGGTGAATGGATGGTCCGCAGAATGCAGCATATGTCGAAGTGAGATGACTCGGACTGAAGAAGGAAAGGACAGCCACTCTTTGAGCATTATACAGTCTTATTCACAATGGTACCTCAACAAACACTGTTGCAAATTCTTTGGTTCGCTAGCCTCGATATGAGCCATTCACTGGATAGAAAAGTGTCATGTGATTGTCTCCTGGTCAAAATCGTCATGGATTGGTCGTCCCGGAGTTTGTTCTATTTATTTTTAATTCCTCCTCGCTCGTGATGTTCCTATGGTAACGACCGAAGTTGATTCATGTAGCTCAGGATGATAGGGAAGCTGACGGCCGCAGGAACCGTCTTGGAGCACTTTATACGGTCAAGCCAAGTCTTTACGGGGCTTGCCTGTTATGTCGCGGCTTCAGTCCCGAGGGTCTAAGGAACTCTGCCAAAACCGCAGAAACCCCAAGATCCAGACTTTTGGTCTGAAAGTACTAAAATTATACCTTCACGTCCTAGATAAAAATCATTCAATGTGATATCCGGAAAACAATTCTCATCTCAGAAAACAATAACCGGGTTCAGTAATCGGTCTTCACTGAGCACCACTTCACATTATAAACAACGCTAGGGAGTCGACAGAAAGCGAGGACCGCAAACATAGGGCTCCCTCTTCCTCGTTGGCAAGCTTTATAACAAAGGTAGAGCAGAGGGTTTTTTAGCCTCTCTGGGGGTTCTACTCACGCGAATCTGCCCCCTATTTCTTGTATACAACTTCCCCCCTGAGCTCCCTGCTTGCAAGCGTGCATTTGTCGTGCCAATTGTTACGCCCGACCGCCTTCTCATGCTGCCAGGAATGAGTCTCGTCTTGTTCTATCACTGCTTCCCGTTCGGGGCCATAGCTCAGACAGCTCCCTGCCTTGTTGAATGAGTCCCATGGCGAGCCTCCACTGATGAACTGGATGAAATGTTTCCCCATCTGTTCCGCCACGGCTTCATATTCCTCCGACAATATATGATTGTAGGTCTGGAAAAAGAAGAGCAAGTCTACTCCATGGTGAGCCGAGCCTTTGAAGCGGCCTTCAAAATGGTTAACAAAACGCATGTGATAGTAGAAAGCCTCCCCATTCTTCCAGTTGACTGCCAGTTCATAAAGAGGCTGCTTGAACTCTACTTCGCCGCAGAACTTGATGAGTTTAGTCGTAAGATCTTGATCCGAGTCCCCGCCAGCGATATCATATTGTCGAAAGATGTCGCTAATATCAGCTGGGTCAAAGTATGTCCGCAGCAGCTCAAAGATCTTGGTGGTTGTCCAATGCTTCTGTCTGATCCTTTCGCCCCACAATATGCCCTAGAGAAAGGTTAGCTTGAACCTCTACACGAAATGGAAGCCCATCAAACCTCTTGTTCACAGTCTCCCACCATGATACGCTTGATGGATGGTGCGTAGGTCTGGCTAGACATTCCATCACACGTAGGCAATGTTTTAAGAACAACCCCATCAACAGTTGCCTGCCAATTTGGCAGAGGGCTTCCCAAGCACCCGTAGGCCGACGTGAGGTCTTGTTGCTTGACGGCCCGAAGCCTTGCAAGTCTCTCAGCTGGTGGCAAAGTGAGCGGTATTTGCAAGTGTTCCAGAAACTTGTCGTAGATGCGCTGTTGATGTTCTAGCTCCCGGCTGGTCATAACAGCGTTGCCTGATATTATCACAGCCTGCTTCAAGAGTGCTTCAGACCTAAGCAAGTCCGACATCATCAGGATATGTAGGCCACCTGTTGAGAGTAATCCGTTATCAGAAACCTCAGTTGCATTACTAGAACAGAGCCGGAACTTACTGGCGCCAGAACTTTGACCAATAGCTGTGGTCTGGTCAGGATCGCCCCCAAATCCAGCAATGTACTTTTTGACCCATTTCAACGCCGTGTATTGGTCATACAAGGCGTAGTTCCCTACACCCCGGTCCCCGGCTTCTCTGTTATCTGCTTTGAGGTCTTCAGAGGCCATGAAGCCAAATGCACCTAGACGAAAGCTATGTGGATGGTTTGATCAGCGGACCGGGCTTTAAAGTGGCGAAATTGTAGACCTACTTGACTGTGACTACGATGATTGGACTCCCAAGACACATAGATAGTCGTACGAGATTGCCGGGATTATACCCTGGAAGATTGGCCGAAGAGGTACAGTTCATGCCACTAGAAGTCTGTCAGCAAGAAAATAAGCACAGCGCCTGAAGTAGTCGAAGGGTTACCCATGGAAGTAGATGGATACAGGGAGCAGGTTGCTGGCTATTTCAATCGGTGTAGTTATGTTCAAGTTTAAACACCGAAACTCGTCTGCAGGCACTTGTCCCTCAAGTTCGTGCGCTTTCAACGTTGCTCCCACTAAATTAAAGATTGTAGCAGGGCTTGGACACGCAGGACTATGCGGCTGTCAGTGATGCCTAAGCACCGTAGGCAGGTTGGCAAAAGGAACCCGTGTCTCAGTGAAACTGACCCAAATTTGCTCGCTTCGAAACTACCACCACCCCATGTCTCACAGAGTTGAGCCTGCCGGAATCTTTGCTCTACGACGCCATACGGAACACCTCGAAACTGCACAACGGTGTCCTCGCAAAGTTTAATACTTGTGGTGATTCTGCCTAGACCGGGTATGTCCCTTGAAATAAACGACATGTCGAATAGTGAATAGGGTTGATAAACAAGAGGGTTATGATGAAGTGTCCATTGCCATTTAGGTCCTGTGGGGATGGTTGGCTACCTATATAACGAATGTGCCTTGTGCCTTTCACACCCCCATTGGGATGAGTGCTCTGACACGGAGAATGACTTTTCCGTGTGTATGTTCATTCATGATGCGGACTAATGTTGTTACTTATCAAGGCCCGACCAACAAGCACAAAAAAACTCGTGATAGCTGACCATGATAGTGACCATGTTCTGGTTAAGGATCTGTGTCCTGAGAGTCACGCCACGCCTCGAAGATTGAATCGTGATTATCATGATGCGTAAAAGAACAATGTATTATCAGTCAGGTAGGGTTTGTGGGCACAGGCCTTCTCAGACATTCATATAGAGCAGTGTCACTGAGATACTCTTTCTTTGGCCTCGTTTCTATTTCTATTCACTATCTATCATGCTTAGACTCTCGTCTACGAACGGTTTAGTTGAGAAACATCAATTACCAATGTAGGGCTAATCTCCTCCAACCAACAAAGCCCTACTTTCTCAAAAGCCCTTCCAATCTCAATGCCTTGACAGCTTCATGCTCCGCATCGTAGCCGTGAAGTCCCGTGACCCAATCTTGCGCCGGGCCGCCGTCGGTAGAATCCCATGTCCAGACATGAGCCTTGGTTTGCTGATCCGGGTTCTTCAACACGTTGTCTCGTTCTTGCTGCTCCGGGCCATCCGGCAGATGGTTCCTAATTCTCTGCTGACGCGAAAAGAGCTGGATTTTGGTTGCACGTGGTTTTCGATACTTGGAGTAGATCTCTGCAGCAGTTTCAATACGGCCAGGCAGATGCTTCAGGCACTCGGCCAAGAAACCTGCATCCTCCATTGCTGAACAGCTACCCTGGGCCAGATACGGGAGCATTGGATGGCAGGCGTCTAGGAAAAAACTAATTAGTCAAACATGCTCGATGGGTGTGAGTCTTGCAGAGGAGGACACACCGCCAAGTAGCACACAGCGGCCGTCATTCCATATCTCCAGTGGTGGTAGATCCATGAGTTTCCACTTAATCAGCTGACTCTCTTGCGCCCTATTGACGAGCCTCTCGACCCTACCATACGTTAGAACCCTTTCTTCAAGGCATAGGTCTTGGTACTTACTGAGGACACCAGCCCTGGTAGATGTCCTTGAGGTGTTCAATGGTCCCCGTTCCGCGTGTTGCATCTCCAAGCGATCCATCATCAGGGAACAGAGTGATGACGTTATACATCTGCTTCCCTCGAAGCATGTACCCAACAATGTGTTTTCCAGGACCCCACCAGCTGTGAGTGTCTGGGTTCTCACCCAAAGGCTTGAGGATTTCGTCGTCCAGCAAGTCAGCCGTGTTTACTCTGAAGCGGTAGGCCAAGTCGCCAGTAGGCCGTGGGGCCTCGAAGTCGGGGAACATTGAGTTTCTGACCTTGGATCGAATGCCGTCGGCGCCAATGAGAAGGTCGCAATCCAAAGTCTCGCCTGACTCTAGAGTAACGCTGGCACTGGTATCGGCGTCGCCCACACGAACCTTTGTGACACAGGCATTAGTACGCAAATCTGCACCTAGCTCGATAGCTCTATCAAGAAGGGCCTGATGCAGATCTGCACGGTGAATGTGCCAATATGGCGCCCCGAACCTTTCCTCAGCACTCGGATTCATGATGCGGTCTGTCAGGATTTCTCCATTTTGCCATCGACAAACACGACCGTGACGTGGTGCAACGACCTTGTCTCGGAGGAACTTGTCACAACCCCAACGGATTAAGAGCCGAGAACAATTGGAGGACAACTGAATTCCCGCACCAATCTCGCCCAGCTTGGATGCCGCTTCAAGGACCTGGACACGATATTGTCCTGAGAGTGCAATTGCGACAGCAGCAGCGAGGCCGCCAAGGCCTGCCCCCACAATGAGGACGAGAGGCTTCGCTGGCGTAGGAGAGTCGTTAGTGGTTGCCATAATGATATGAGATATGAATCAATCGCTGAGATGCTGTGTCGAACACGTTTGAATAGGGTTGCTCAGACGCACAACCTAGGGCTATAAAACCAAACGAACAAGAAGAGCAAGAGCCCATCCAATTAGTTCACCGCACTTACTTACTCGACAGCTACTCATTTCTAAACCGAGCGGGAAAAGTAGTAACGTAGATCATTCTTTTACCGAATCGGCCTATTGTTTCCTTTCTCTTTTTGGGACCGGACGAGCATTCGGTCGAGAATTTGATCAACCTCGGGAAGAAGAAGGCTTTGTCCGCCCTAGCAAGTCCCACCATGTATGTGGTTACACTCTATTCGCCATGGCATATCCACTAGGTACAATCTTGTGCCGAAAGACATTGCACGAAATTCACTCGTTACCCCAGATTAGATCCTCCACCTTTCCCTCAAGGTCCATACCAGGCTTGCTGTTTTCCTTAGCAAGTGGAATAATCTTGTCTCGGGTGCATAATCTAAGAAACCACTAACCGATACAGACTACTGACTACGTAGTAATGATGAGCTTGTACCATACTCAAAATGGAATGTGAGAACGAGGGAAAGGTGGGGAGGGGCACAGGGCGCACTCAATTTAATTTGGTAATTTTTTAGACCACGCGAAACATTATACCGAGACGTCTCTCAACCCCGTCATCGGGTTTATCTCAGGTCATTTCGGTGGCCTCTCTCTTCAGGAGAGAGTAACGATGTGTGTGGATAGCCGCCGAAGCCGTATTGAAAGGAAATATAACGAGAAGGGGTCAGAAACGAGGGCCGAGCCCCTTGCGGCTTCGCTCACATCGCCAGTCTTGATAACTTAACTCGAGAGTCACCACGCTGCCGTTCCACATCTACCCTCGACCCAGTTGCAATCGATACAAAGCCTAGACGCGCTCTAAAACGACTTCGTCTAGTAGAAGTTCTAGTATGCCGCATATCACTATGGCAGACAACGTCAAGCGCAACCTCCATCCAGACTTCAAGAAGGTTGAATCCTCACGCCCTGAGTGGGAAACGACTTCAGAATTCCACTACACGAAGTCTATTGATCCCCATTGGTCTTTCGGCGATGGCGCAAATAGGCTTGCAAAAGAAACTAGGCGCCATATCACTATAGATCCTCACGAATCTGGCCGCCCTGCAGGCTTCAACTACAAGCTCCTCATCTCGTCGGTTGTGCCCCGCCCTATCGCTTTTATAAGCAGCCAAGCTGCCGACGGGACATGCAAGAACCTCGCGCCATTTAGCTATTTCAGCATGGTCAACCATGACCCGCCCCTTTTTGTGGTTGGCTTTTCGTCTAGCCTCACTTCTGCAAAGGATACTCTGCGTAATATCGTCGAATCAAGAGAGTGCGTTATCAATATCATCTCGGAGCACTTTGTGGAGGCAGCCAACTCGACCAGTGTGAACGCGCCCTATGGCATATCTGAGTGGGAAATCTCCGGCCTGACGCCTTTGTACGATTGCGAAACTGTCAAGGCCGCGCGTGTGGGAGAGGCGGTGTTCAGCATCGAGGCCAAGCTTGACACACTAAAGGAATACGACAGTAAGGCGCGGCCAGGTAGCAAGTCGGGCACGGTAGCTATTTTTGAGGGCACACGCTTCTGGGCAAGGGAAGATGCGCTGAATGAGGAGAGGAATCTTATTGATCCTAGTATCTTAAAGGCTGTGAGCAGGTTAGGAGGAATTACATACGGAAGAACCACACAGGGTTTCGAGATTCCAAGGCCTGATTTTGAAAAGGATATTGGTGGTAAAGACGGTTTTGAAAAGATTCAAAATAGGCAGAATGGAAGCTAGAATAAGCCTGGAGAGCAGTTGACGAGAGACGTAGACTATAAATAATGGAGTGTGTAATAACTAGGCCACAATGTTTTAGGGTATTGGGTTTCAATACCGTTATGTATCGATAACTATGTCTTTGCTGTCGTGACTAGGGGCCTCTTTTGGACTTGTTGCTACCTAGGGAAGCTGCCAACGGCAGTCCGTCGTAAAAGGCCAGCGAAGCCTTTAATGCTTGAGGTTCACATCTGGCTTGCAACAGCCTGCAACGGCAGCTTGCGGCGGCCTTCAGGGGTAGCATCAAGATCGCGATCACGGCGGGGCTAGGGTTTGATCTCCGAGGATCATCAGATCTCACAGGTCTTAGTACAAGAAGGTCATCAAGTGGCAACTTGCCGACTTACATTTCCTTTAATCATCTCACACGGAAGAGCGCTCTCAACCCATCACAGCACAGGTGGCGAAGAAACCCACCTTTCAACATTACAGACCCCTACAGCCTGTATGCTCCTAGTTGTGGCCTCTCGTTCTTAAATACCGGATTGGGGAAAATGCAAGTATTCCCTGCACACTTTCAACTGCATGTTCCCCGCTTCCCCAGACCGAGATCATCGATCTTCTCCGCAATTTAATTCTCCCTAAAACCTTTCCCCGCGTTCTACTTCCGCTGCGTAATGACTGGGTTCCAATTCGACTTGGTATCCCATCACGATGCACAAAGCTGCAGACTCCGAGAGCTCCTCTATACTGCCCGACGTTGGCACAAGAAGGGGACCATCCAAGTCCTGCACCGAGTGCAGGCGAAAGAAAATCAGATGTGATACAGCTCGACCCATCTGTGGTCAGTGCCTGGCAGGGTGCTCTACATGCAGATATGTTGATGCAAAGCGGACCGGTTTGCCAAGGGGCTATGTCAGGGAACTCGAGAACAAAATTAGTCAGTCTCTGTTTTGCTTTGACACGTCCGTTGCCAACTCATAAACCTCCTGACACCCGTTGTAGGTGAATTGCAACGAGAAAAGACCCTTTTGGAGGAGAAAGTCAGGCAAGGCACTACTGGGATGCGGTCTCCTGATGAATCACTATCCAATGATAATGGCTTATCGAATCCCGGCGTCGCCAGACCGACATGCAGTCTTCCTTCTACGCACGCACATGGAATCTTAATGCAAGATCCTTTCGAGGTGGCAGTAGACTTCCTCCAAACTCGACTTGCGCCCGAAATGCAAGCAGAGCTGTTAGTATATGGCATCATTCTCATTGTCACGCGTTGCTAAAGCTAATTGCGGTAGTCGTAATTTGTTTTTTGAGAGATGCTCTCCCTTCGTACCCATCATACATGAAACCGGTTACACATTTACAGACGATAACGTGCATGTGAAACTAGCTATATTCGCCTTGGCTAGCAGGCATCACAAATCTTTAGCTGACATGTCCGAAACCCTGTATAGCCTCGCCAAACAAACGACCAGCAGTACCCTCAACACTCCTAGCATAAACACGCTGATTGCCATGACTCTTTTAGCCGTATATGAGATTGGTCAACCATACGCGGCACTGAATGCGTTGACAACACTCAGCTCAGCTTTGGCACTGATGGGTGCTTTCCAACTCGATCGTATGGACCAGCCGAACTTTTCCTTCACTTGTCTGCGGTTATCCAAACCCAAGAACTGGGTTGTAGAGGAGGGGCGTCGCCGGGTGGCTTGGATGATCGTCTGCCTGGCACGATGGGCCGCAGCTCTCACAGGGCGGAATTTCGGGATTTCGACCCGGCTGGACATTCAGATGCTGCTACCGGTGAGTGACAAAGCCTGGAATGACGCTGTAAGTTTGTTGAAATATATTTCCCTTCCCGCCGACGCTTCTGACCAGTTTCATCAGGACAATGTGCGTCCTCACACCGGCATAATCCAGGAACTCGATAATCATAACGAACTGGGGCCGTTTGCTCGATTCGTTAAAGTCCAACATTTCTTTGGCCTAGTCCATGAACTTAAAGAGTCTCTCCATACACCAGACCAACATGCCGACGGCTATGAGGAGCGGACAGCAGAACTGTACTCTCAAATCCAAAGGTTCATACACAGCTTCCCGTCGGATTGGGATAAGGGTCTTTCTGTTCACGATGAGCGTATGCTGGATCCTACAACGCTCTGTATGACACATTGGTAAGTACTGCGAGGTCCCGATACAATAGAATCCGTTATTTACTTGAATCATAGTGCGTGTTTATTGCTTGATGGTTTACATGAGATCTCACTGAGCAAGGAGTATCAGCACTCTTCCTGCGAACGATCCACCCTCCATGCTGAAGAGCTGCTTGACATAGCCCATACTATCCAGGACCAGTCTCATTTGGGAAACTTCATGTTACCCCACTGCTGGCTCCTTGCGGCACGCTTCCGTTTGCCAGAATTAGTGAGAAAGAAAGGTCACTACAGGGGACGGGACACGGATCTCCTGATTAAGTGTCTTCTCACTTCTGGCACTTGCTGGGGCCTACAGGGTAATTATCCCCCAACCTGGTGCCCTAGCCATTGACGATGGACTAATCTTTCTCCATAGACAAGATGTTAAATCATGTTGCCAGCATTCAATCCAGCACCATGATGTTTGGTACACCACTTACTACATTTGACCCCGAAACCCCCGACAAGCCACCGCTTCCCCCGAAACAGTCTACACCGGTCCTTATGCCGGGTGAAGATACAAATATGCCAAGCGGCAGCGGCAACGTACGGGATCAACTGGCCGACCACACGGGCTTGCTTAGGGGACTAGATGAGAATTTTGCCATGGATGATTTGGTAGTTCCGGATTGCCATGCTTTGGATGACTCGGCATTTGGAAGCATTGTGCAATGGTCCATCGCTTCATGGGGACCTGATAAACCTATCGAGTTAATGGATTTATAACAGCGTGTTCTTACTATGACCAGACTACTCTCTATTAATATTAACCCAGCATGACCGGACTGTCCCCTAGAAACGCGTGATTATCACAGAAGACCTATAAAACAAGAAGAACAAACCTTTGAAAGGAGAAGCATAAAACAGAGGAGGAAGTTGTCCTTATTGCATATGGGGATAGCGAGGCTATTAAATCCAGGGTCTTATATAATTATCATTCAATCTTACTGAACGCCTATCTAAGGCTTATGTGCTTATATGCGGGCTAATCAGGGCTCAGGCTGTTATAATACTAGGGGTTTAACCAGAACACATGCCTTCGGAGTTCCGCAAAGTCCCCGACATCTTGACCAGTCAATGTCCAATTTGGATCATTAAAGAGTAACTGATATTGTTGAAACGAATCCTCCAGAGGTAGGTCGGCTACCAGGCTGCCTGCTGTGTGCCCGTCGCTGTCAAGATCCATGGGAAGAAACATGGCCGCATTGTTATTCCACATCGAAGTGCCCCAAGATTGACCCTCATGCGTTGGTAGAATATTTTGACATAGCTCTTCTTGGTCCCCGTGCCTTTCGTGTCCAGGGAATGTTGAAGGTAGCAGAGTCTCTGGTCTATTGGCTTCGGCAGCACGGGACTCTTGTACTCCAGCCTCTTGGGCTCCAGACTCTTGAGGCCCGAGATGTAGATCAAATACTTCTGGAACTTTCAGGATGGCGGAAAGATGGTCCCAGACACCCTGAACCTCTCGAAACCTCTCTCTCGCAAATATGTTACCACGGTCAGCGAGGTACTGTAGCATGTCCATGGCTTCCTGGAGACCTGGAGAGGGATTGATCCTGTCCTCCGGCTTACATGCCGAGTCAAAAATCTTGGTAAGGAGCATGATGAATACTGCTGAAAAGATGGCATCGCATTCGAAGAAACCGTATACAGCTTAACTTGTTAATGAGGCTCTTTCGGGAAGGGGGCTCACATACCAACAAGATTCCTCTGTTTGAGGGCAATGATGACCTTGAGAATACGCCTAGCTGCTTCTGAGCAGGTCTTTGATAACTTTCCCTGCGTCCCGCCTGTCAATTCAGCGCTCGGTGGCTGGTCACCGCTCAATATCAGCTGGGTAATGCGGAGCATGAGGGGTCGGATGGCCAACAGAGCAGTCTGAGTTGAACCAATATTAGCCTTGATTAAGAAACAGAGTAGGCTTCGTACTTGATAGAGCATAAGGTGGAGAGATGCGGCAGTCCTGAGAGACACATTCGAGTTACTACCGGTGAGGTTCAAGAACTGTTCTGACGGGATCTCGGTCGATATGTCAAATAGGCTCTTTATGATTTGCTGGGTATTGGTAACAAAGTCCTCTTCATTCTCAAATTTGGTGCCATACAGATCTACGGAGTTTTAGCGAGTCCTGCAAGATCGGGAATGGGCCTGACCGGTCATTATTCGCCCGGTTACCCTGGCGAGCCTGATATTGGCACGGATCGCAGCAGCGGGCGGGAACCCAGATGCGTCCCAGGGAAGAGGTAAGTCTATCGCGTCATCGTTTATACCAGAAGGGGTTCCGGTGGCTGCAGCGAGACGCCTAATACAGGTTGGAACTGAACTTGATTCAACATCCAAAGGCTCATCGACTTACCTTTCTTGCATGTAGACAGTCCACCACAGACGGTTGATCTGAGTCTTTTCAGACCGAAGAAGCTTTCCTCGTTTAGTTTCACGGTGATAACCATGAAGGGTCGCAAGTCGGAGAGCACTGGTTATCTAATCAAGGTTAGAAGAGCGTACAAGAGAGTTGGGTGCCTTACATAGAGATGAGCCTCCTCCTTTCGATCCATCATCTGCAGATACATAGCCATCAAGGCATTGAGTTCTACCCCCAACCTGCCGTTGGAGTACTGGACGCTCATGGATGGAAAGTTTTGCTGGGAGAAATGAAAGAGTTCTTGACCTAGTAAGTCGTGGCCCCCTTGCTCAAAGTTGGCCGCGTAAAGCTTTCCTATTGCCAAGATGATTACCACTTGGATATACCAAAGCTCGTGGGATTGAACAAAGTCGTTCATGTCTTCATAAAGTAGTCCCACCCGGTCAGATATCTCTCTGGAATCGTAGTGGCTTTGCGACTGGCCGATGAAAAGACTAACGGCCTCGAGTAGTCGGAAAGCCTCACCCTCGTTCGGCAGCTGAGGGGTATTTTTAGTTGCGACTCTGGGAGAACAGCCTAAATTACTAGGCTGGTGAGGGCTTGGAGTTGTGACAGTGTCCGATGATCTTGCGGAACCAGACTTGGTTAATACCTCCTGAACCCTTCTGCCAAATCGATTGCTCGAGCTTAGCGAAGGCTCGGCTGCGAAAGCCGAGGAAGTAGATGGACGAGGTGTCGGGCCAGGGATGGGCTGGGAGCTAATTGCATTGTTTCTGTCGGTGAACTGGGGCAGGACCGTATCAACAGGGGTAGGAGGTTGACCATCCTGGCCTTGAGTAATAGGGTTGTCATCTTGGAGAGCGTCATTTGGTAAATCTGACGATGCAGACGGGGCACTGAAACTCGCAGAAGTACCGCTGCGCTCCTCGTATCTTTCTAGTCGACTCTCTAGCTCAGCAATTTTGCTACCAACATTAGTAAGTAGTGTCCATGAGAAGGGACGATGCTATCTCGTACTTTGCCGAGTAAATTCTGCGAGGGCCATGAGGATTAATTGAACAAGGCAGTGATCTCCTTGAGCAATATTGGCATGGCACAGTTCCGGAGCATTTGACCTTTTTTGCACGACAAGTCTGGCAACTGAGCTGTTAGATAATTCTAGTCAAGGCAATCAACAGTCGCCGAAATCATCTATCGTCAACGAGGTTGACGTGTGGTGACGGAGAGACATTGACTCACGCTGTGGCAACCGCAGCTCTTTGCACCGAGCTTGACGATGGTTTCGGCGTCCGAGCCCGCCCTGGCAATGTCGACATGACTAGAATCACGCAGCTGCAGCTTCAAGTTAGATGTATTGGTTGGTTCTAGGCGCGTTATGTCTGCGTGGAGCGTAGATGAAATATCACAAGGTTGAGTTCGGGAGGGCTGCCGAAACTTTTGTCTACGCCAATAAAAGCCGAGCGCCACTTCTGATGACTAACTATCAAAAATGACCGTTCGGTAGCGTTTTCGCTCATGACCAAGCTCCAACAAAGGGAAAACACCTGTGACACTTCGCAGGCCGTGATAAACTCATTTTTTGAGCCATTATAGGGGCACCTTTGGGAGCAGTTACTATAACGTAAGGTTCAAACAGCCTGTAAACCGCAATACGACGCTGTTACACGAAAGGCTAGCTTCCAAATATCGGCATCTTCCGTCGGAATTGTTATCCGATCATGGTTGAAGGTGGTTTTGGCAGTGTATGAGAAGCTCTCAGTGTTCTATTCCAGTACACACAAAAGACTACCCGTATTATATGCGTCATGTTGGGTCAAGTGTTCCATCATGTTATCTTGCACAGGTCCCTCTCGAGATCATGACAAGCCCAGTACGGTGACCAAAGGTTGCAAAGCCCAAATTGACCCTTCATGACCGCTTTTGAAGCCTTGCAAATGTCCGCTTGAAGAATCCATTTTTCCAGCTAGAATCCTCAACGCTCTCAAGCTCCTCAAACTCACGCCGACCCGTAGTGAGGTCGATCGCCGAGGCCCTCCAAAAGGTCGTCTTCTTTGCAATTTTCCACCATGTGATATTTCCGACAAACACGACCAGACCGATGTACTTTAGGATGAAAATATCGGCTTTGAAGTGTGGGATAAATGCGTCATAGCCTATGGGAAGATGTTAGTTCAGGTGCATAAAACAACATCGGTTACACTTACCATTAAAGATGATAACGAGACTCGAGGTGAAGAGTGCAAAGTATGAACCGTAGGGCTGGAACTTTCCGACGTATGGAAGGTCAGACAGCGCGACCCCCTGAGCCTTCAAAGCTCTGCGGAAACGAATATGGGAGACCAAGATAGCCACCCAGTTCAAAGCCGCGAAAACAGTGACCAAGCTGACTAGATAGCCAAAGACCTGCGAAGACGACTTGCTCGCATTCATATAGCCAAGTGCAATGAAGATAGATGGAATCGCCACGGCCCAGATAGGGTTTCCATTCTCACGGGTCTTGGTAAAGATGCGAGGGGCCTGTCCATCTTTGGCGAGGCCATAGAGCGTTCGAGAGGAGCAATAGATGTCTGCAAGGATTGTATATTAGCAACGCTATACCTCAAGGAATTCTTTACATACCTGAGCTCGCGGCACTAAGGGTAAATACCAAGAGGCATCCATTGATAATATCAGGGAAAACGCCGATACCAGCGATACTGACGGACACGACGAAAGGGGAGGCAGCTTTGGGAGAGTCAACGTCAGTTAGGCCATGAATTATGCTCTCATGTTAAACGTACCACCGCTGGTTGCTTGTTTGGTTGCTCCAATCAGCATCTCATTGTCGTAAGGAATAGCCATGCCAAGAACCAAGACGCCGATGATATAGAAGCAGGCAATGCGCCAGAAGGTCTGTCTAACGGCAATGGGCACATTCTTCCTCGGGTTAGGCGTTTCTCCAAAGGTCATGCCAACAACTTCGGTACCCTAAAACGCCGTCAGCTTTCATCTCCCAGGCCAGTATGCAAAGTTGAGCCGACTCACAGTGAATGCAAAGCAGGCTTGCACCATGCACGCCCACCATCCCAAGAATCTACCTGTATTGCCCTCGACGAGATACTCGGCAAAAGCTCCCGGTTCTTGCCAGTATTTGAAGCCCGATCGTTGATGGTTGGGTCCGCCACCCATGGCGCAGATGAAGGTCGATAAGATAAGTGTCGTCATGATCAAGAGCTTAAGCGCTCCAAGCCAAAACTCGGTCTCGCCGAAGCTGCTAACATGCATCACCTATTCGTATGAGTTAGCCTCTCGTCTTATGGTAGGAGAAAACAGTGACTTGCGTTGATAGTGATAATGACAGCGCCAAATACCGTAATCCAAATTGCCACGTTGAGATCTGGTCGCCAATATTGAATGACCAATCCAGCCGCCGTGAGGTTCGTAGGGGTGACCATGATGTATTTGAAAAAGTAATTCCATCCAGTAGCAAAACTAATAGTCCGTGTTAGACTTGTTCAACTTGGCAGAGTAAGCCAGATACTACTTACCCAAAAGCTGGGTCAACCATACGAGTGGCGTATCCTCCAAACCCCTTGTCCATGGGCAGAAAGGCTGCCATCTCGCCCAAGGCGGTCATGACGAAGAATACCGTCGCTCCAATCGTACAGTAGGCGATGAGCTGGCTACCTGGGCCTCCCCGGGAAAGACCGCTTCCAGAGCCAATAACAAGACCAGTTCCGATTGCGCAAGCAATCGAGAACATGAAGACCTGTCGCGGCTTGAACTCTCGCCGCAGCTCAGGCTGCTGCAATATCTCTCCTTCCTGAGAGTTGGATTCGGCCGTTCGCAGGTCTTCGAGCTTTTCCTTTGGGATGGGTTCAGCCATGATGGTGGCGGTTGAATACAATTCTAGAGTGAAGGATGATCACAAGGTGAAGAAAAGTATAAAAGTCTGAGCTTGGTTGAGTCAGTTCGCCTGGGGAAGATTTAAGAGGAAACAGGCGCACTCTTTTGTCTCTTAGTCTGGGAAAAGTCTGAATGACTAGTTCTAGACCAAAGCCGTCGCATCCCGCCCCAAGATATCCCGCGCTTATCTCTGACGTAGAAAGTTCCTTTACCCCAGAAAACAAAGACCCTGTCCTTGCTTCCCCGCAAGCATATCAAGGTTGCTTTGATCTGGATGTCCCCCGCGCTGGACTGACTCGTCGTATCTTGTGCCGAGATTGTTAAGCCGACTGCACTTCAGGGGTCGGTGTGTTTGCGTCCTGTTCCTCTCCTGTATTCGGAGCGGAGATGACCAAGACAAAATTGTCATATCTCCCAATCATGAGTGTCGTGGGTTGTTATCGAAAGATGTGCCAAAGTGGCCATGCTGCACGCCAGCTCTTGTTAGCCCAATACATGAACCATGGCCCACGGCTTGCAACGCCTACTGCAACTACAAAGTTGACTTCCGAGCCCTAGTAATTTGCCTCTCTTCTCCTTCGTGGCGATAATATGGATATCGGAGATCGTCAACCCAGACCCTCAGCCCGCAGCGTGGCAGGATGAAAAAGTGCACAAGCTAACAAGTCAAAAGCCAAGACAAGCAAGGGCCGGCGACCACCATCGGCCACTCCGCGCTGGATTAGCTTTGTCTCCAGTAGCGAGAGGCTGAGGGCCATCGGAGAGGGGTTCCGACACTGTAACCGCATTCGTAATGGCGCCGGTAGGGACAAGTCCCCCTTTCTTCGGAGGTTATGTGGGGGCCTCCGAGCCTCCGAGCCTCCGAGGACTCCCCAATCCCAGACCAGCGTTATCAGGCCTGATGAAGCATAGACCCCCGTGCACCCTCGTTTACTTACTTGACTTGGTCGGCCAGGTACAGGCCTGGGAACAGACCAAGTCATTTCTCCTCTTGACTACCGCTTAACGATCTCGCTTGCGCAACATGGAGCCAGTCTACACACCAGATTCTGTAAGCCGTACGTGTTAGCCCAGTCGACCGTCCATGGTCAATGCTGACACCCCCAATAGCGATTGGGCCTTACTCGCAAGCCATCAAAGCCAATGGCTTCATCTTTCTCTCTGGCCAGATTCCTGCCACTCCTCAAGGACAGTTGGTCGAGGGTACTGTTGCCGAGAAGACTCACAGGATGTGCCAGAATGCCAAGGCCGTGCTGGAAGCGGCTGGCTCCGGTCTTGAAAAGGTGGTCAAAGTTCATGTATGTTTACCCAGTTGAGCCCGTCGTGACCTTGATTGACCAAGATAGGTTTATTTCCAGACTATGGATGACTTTAAGGAGTTGAATGCCGTTTATGCCGAGTATTTCCCCCATAAACCAGCACGAAGCGCTTCTGAAGCCTCCAAGCTTCCAGCAGGAGTTAGCTTCATGTTGGACATTATTGCGCTACAGTAGAGTCAATATACTACAAGTTGGATACCTTTGATGCTACTGGATTTAGTTCAAGAATGTGAAACTGCCTTTTTCCGTTGTTTAGTTGTTACCCTACAGCGTGAGGCAGCGTTAATTGCACGAACGCCTGATTTCCAGGCATTCGTGGTCCCAGATGGACGGGTACCCATTGGTTTTAAGGAACCCGTCAAGGCGGTAAAACGTAGACTATACTCGGAGTGTTTATCATTCTCTTCAATGATGAGCCTGCGAGAGATCGTCAGCCACAGTAGCAAAAGAATGAATACATGATAGCATTAAAACCCATTACCGTAAGCTGAACTCGGAGTATGCTATAGCATAACATAGGCATGCTAAGATACTACTTAATTCACGAAAAATCCTAGCTGGCATCATTCACGTTGGGGGCCTGGGTCTCTCCATTGCTTTATCCTGCAGACACCCACCCTCTGATTGAGTTTCTATACATGGCGGGCAGTTTTCATCAAGCCTGCCTTGGTCTCATTCTCCCTTCTTCCTAATGCCACCAATCGACTTGATAAAGTCCCTGTTCTCCGTCAACATCCTCTCAGGCTCTTGGCCCAACCAAGCCGGTCTTTCTCTCTGTAATCCATCTTCAATCTCGAATGCCTTGCCAGCTTCTACATACAAACTCTTACCAGCCAACAAGATCTGCTCCTTGCCACTATCAGTGCCACCAACCATCACACCGATAATAACCTCGGCCACGGCCTCTGCAGTCTGCCAATGCGCCCTTCCGCCGGACGCCTTGAAGTGGGGCAGTAGATGGGCCGTCATGGGGGTGTCGGTGACTCCGGGACAGATGACGTTGACTCTGACTCTCGGAGTGGTCGCGGATCCTTGGGGTACGGCAAAGGGCAGATGCCTCATGCCACGAAGAAGACCAAGCACCCCAACCTTGCTCGTCTGATATAGAGGCACTCCAGGGCTATCCCTGATGGCACCGATCGAGCTTAAGAGGGTGATGCTTTTGTTCTCTGGTTGCTCATGCTGCTTATCTTGCAGAAAAACAACGGCAAGCCTAGTGAATCTTGCTGCCCCGATAAGATTGACATCCAGGGCAGATAGGTCACCGGGGTTGTCGCCGACCGTGTCGACGGTCAAACTCGTGTCGTTCAAGTATCTTCCCTTCTCGAGTAGGCCGGCGCAGTATACGGCGTGGTCAATATGGCCATGTTGATCGTAGGCTTTACGGAACAGGGTGTAGAGTTCGGCGTACTCTTGGACGTCGCTCTTCACAAAGGTTGCCGAGCCTTGGAGGGAGCCGGAGAGTTCTTGTTGTAGGGCATTGCCAGCCTCGATGTTGATGTCGCCAAAGTAGACATGGGCGCCATGCGATACCAGTAATCGCGTCAGGGATTCCCCGATGCCTGTGGCTGCACCAGTGGCGACAACAACCCGGCCAGATAGAGAGGAGAATAGGGACGTCGAAGGGACGAAACGAGACATGGTGGAGCGGTAACTGTTTGTCTGGCCTTGTGTCCCCTGTTTCCCCAGAGCCGGCGGCCGATGAGATATAGGGGTATCTGGACACCGTATGTCCGGCAAATGCAGGAGACGGCGGCGTGCGTCAGAATCTCAGAGCCGCTGCTCCGGGTTGATGTCCATCACACCATACAACCCAGAAGGCCGAGTCTTCCGATCATCAACCCTCAATTCTTTCATTCAAGAAGCTTCCCGACCATAACCGAGAGATAACATCAACTGTGGTCGGGGCATCGGTGGGCGTAGTGGGGCCGAAGATCCCTGCCTGGCTCCGAAGCTCCGACGCCTCCTCAAAGATAAGCTTGAAAGCCTATTGGATGGGGCTGGAAGCCTCGGAGGTCCTGACCGAGGACCCCTGTTCCAGTGTGGACCAGGGAGGCTCCCACGGGCTTGCGTTTGTCAAGGCTGTTACTCGTCATGATTTGGTTAGTAGCTCGCTGGTTAGGTAGGGTAATACTTGATCTTCATTAGACATTACTTAATATAACCACTCATCTTCTATCCTAACAAACATCACAAGCTACTACACATCACCTTCACCAGCGTATTCATTCCCTCGCCTCGTTTTTGACATTAACCAACGGCAAAATGTCGTTCGATCATCGACTCACTGGCATCGATGCCTCTGTTCTCACCATCAGTGACCTCAAGGCAAAGGCGAGTAAGGCACTGCCAGGTCCTGTCAGAGGTTAGTAAATCTATGACAGCCCTGGAAAACACCAGACCGCTGACTAGCCCGCCTATCAGACTACTACAATGAGGGTGCCATGGATCTCTTGACGTAAGCCCCAGTAACCTAACCAATACTATATCGATAGCTGACCCATGGTTACAGTGTCGTGGATAACGAGGCAGCCTTTGACCGGTACAAGTTAAGGCCACGCAACTTGAAAGATGTTTCAGCCCTGGACACTTCTACGACCTTTCTAGGCACAAAGGTGCGTCTTAAGCCAACTCAAACCCAAGACTTATTTACTAATTTAGACAGGTTACATTCCCCTACGGCTTCTCGCCCAGCGGACAGCATCAATTGGCTCATCCGGATGGAGAGGTTGCCACCTCCAAGGGTGCAGCCATGAACAACATCCCCATGGTTCTATCAACCTACACTTCAAAGCCACCAGAGGATGTGATTGCCCAGGGGACTGGAAACCCTTACATGATGCATATCTGCTTCTTCAAGGATCGTAGCAAAACTCTTGAGACTATCAAGCGCGCCGAAGGTATGCTTACTCGCTATACACGGGAGTCATTTGAATGCTAACATAGAGGGATAGCTGCTGGATTCAAGGCCGTCGTTGTTTCCGTTGACGTTGCCGCACTGGGTCTCCGACTCAACGAATACCGCAACAACTTCAAGTTACCCCCTGGAGTCACCAACGTCTTGATCGCGGACCCAACTGGCGCCCAGAAGAAACGCCCTGAATGGGATCCATCTATCACTTGGGAAGATTCCATCAAGTGGCTTCGACAACACACCAAGATGGAGATCTGGCTCAAAGGAAGTAAGAGAGTCCTATACTTGACGCGCTGTCTATCTACTAATCAAGTTCAGTCCTCAACCCTGATGATGTTAGCTTGGCAATCCAGCATGGAGTTGATGGAATCCTCATCTCCAACCATGGAGGGCGCCAACTCGATGGCGTCCCGGCGACCCTAGATGCCTTGCGCGAGTGCGCACCAGTGGCCAAGAACAAGATCAAGCTTGCCGTTGACGGTGGAATCAGACGAGGATCCGACATTTTCAAGGCTATTGCTCTGGGCGCAGACTTCTGTTTCGCTGGCAGACCTCCTTTGTGGGGACTTGCTGTAAGCCTTCTATATACCAGCTGGCCTGTTGTGCCTTTGGCTAACATGCTCAACTTTCCAGTACAACGGAGCTGAGGGTGTTGACTTGTCGGTCAAAATTCTGCTTCGGGAGTTCCGAACATGCATGGCACTCTGCGGGTATGCTTCTTTCCAACCTCCTGGGTGTGCTCGATAGCGCTGACGAATTTCACACAGTTGTAAGACGGTCGATGAGATCACCAGTGCTCATCTATCAACATTGAGTCCAGATGGCAGGCTTAGTCGTCTTTAAAGAATAGGGAGCACAAGAGACTAAAACATTTCTTGTAAATATGATTACAAGTAGACAGTTATCAACATTATCATAGAGTTGAGTGAGTGGTGACTAGTGGCTCTATATCTTCTTGTCTTTCCTTGTCGTCAAGGCATCTCCGAGAGAGCTCACCTCACTCCAAAAATCCACCAACATGTCCCTTGCCAACGCCGTCCAAGAGTAACGATCCCTCCAATGTAACGTTGGATCTTCAAGGCCGAAGATCAAGTGGACTACCGGATCAACGATCCTGTATGTCGGTTATCCCGGCTTCAACTATACTAAAGAACACATTTCCAACACATCATAGCATCGTATCCCAATGCTAACACAGTGCTACCGTATCAACAATGCCCATCGCTAGCCCATCTGAACTTCGGAACGAGTCGCCATTATACTGATTTGTCAAACAGATCAATGCCGACGAAGTGACCAGCTCGCATTTTGTCGCAGAGTATATTTCATCGAACCATATGATGTGCTTCGTATCAGGATCCTCAAAGTGACCGTAGGTATTCGGGTCCAGCAATTCGATGGGTCTTCGCAACATCACTTTGACGTGTGCCTCATAGTTCCTGTAACATAGGTATTGAGTAGTCAAGAATTAATTGATGAATTAGAGATAATATAAGTCAAGGGATTCTTGAGACACTCGCTTATCGGAAATGCTTATCATGTATGTTGTACGTTATTCTATTTCCAATCCCGTTTATTATTCTAATCTTTTTCCCCCTTCCTAGTTCATGGAGTAACTCACTCCCCTCATCCTTCCCGACACCTATATCAATCATCGATGGATCAATTACAGCCTTGCACAGCACTCGCCGCTGTCTTCTCCTGGAGTGCTTGGCACAAGAACGCTCTTGTTCTTGGCTGGGTCAGAGATGGCGACATCGAGGGATGGGTTGCCCGTGAAGAAGTTGACGGGCTTCAGGCCCACAGTCATCTTCTCGGACGGCATGATGGGCCAATCCTCGATCCTCGGGTTATGGGTCGACCCGAAGGTGTGCCAGATGACGATATCCTCGTCGCGTACAGATGACTTGCCTGCGGGGTCCTTTCTGCGCTTCTCGATTGCTGAAGCAATGCCATCGCCACCCATGGACTGCATTGTGTACCTCCCTGCAGGATACAGCTCTTCATCGTCATACCGAGTGACCCATACAGCGTGGGTAGCATATTCAGATCGCTTCGCGTGGAATGATGAAGGGTGCGCCAGGATCATCTGGGAATAGGCCGGGTAAAGCTTGAAGCCAACTGGCTTCCCATTGACTGGGTTCAGTCGCTTTTCGTTGATAATCTTGAAGGTTCGATTCTTTGCGAGATCAAGGTCCAGGCCCTGCTCTTGCTCGACGATCTGGGAGGTCGTGATGTAACCCACGCCGGATGGGTTGGGAACATTCGGGTCATCAATCGGCATGGCGCACGAGTCTTCTAGCGCCAGGGAATTGGAGAAGCCGTCAATCGCCGGGTCCATACGCAGGCAGAAGAGGTGCTGGTGGTAGGGGGCCATGACTCCAGGAGCGACGATGGTGCCATATGGGACGCTGTCGCCGATATCAATCGGGCATGTCGACATGATTCCTGTCGCGCGAACCTCGTAGTGGATCGAAGCATCCTGACCAAACTGAAAGGCAAAGATGTATTCATAGTTTGCAACTGTGATGATGGTTTGCAGAATTAACAGCCGTGAGCGAGCCACCACGGCATTCCCGGTACGGAAATTAGTATGTTTCCAGAGAATACCGTCGTCTTGCTCGTGACAGCAGATGACGTTAGGGAGCTTGAGCGGCTCTCCTGAACGTGTAGTATGCCAGCCGTCAAAGTATTTAATAACACCAAGACAATCGCATCCAAGGCGGAGGTTATTTGCGTTTAGCCCAGCGCCATCATTGCCCAGGTCAAATGCTGCCTTTCTTGGGTACGGGGTACGCGGATCACCATAAGGGACAAACATCTCTGATAGCGCCAGTCTATAAAATAGACTTCGACCATCATACCGGACATCATGAAGCGTGAGGCCCTCTCGGTAATTAAAGCCCACGTGAAGGGTCCATTTCTCCCAGCTAAGGAAGCTACCCTTAGTCTTGAAGGACGGTCCTTCGGGTTGGACAACCTGCAGCGGCTTCGTGGTTGTTCGAGGGGGTGGCCGGAGGCTTGGATGATATTCGCTTTGCTCTGCGGGGACAACCCGAGCGTTGTCGAAGGGGCGTTGGTCATTGTGAATCTCTCCGTCAACGCCCGATGGAAGTCGGTATACGCTCCTGACGTGAAGCTCTTCAGTGACCTCGGCGCAAACATCGAGCGGATAAGCGTAGTGGTTGGAATCAGGATTGTCAAAGCCCCGCATGTAAAACCAGACCTTGGAGAGCAGAGTCGTTAGCTTGGTGCACACGAGTATCAGATCATTGCCACCTACCATGGTGAGACGTCGAGTCATGTCGTTCATGCCATCAGTTGCGTAAGCCCATGGTTCTGCAACGATTGACGCGTCACTGGGGATGTTGAGTAACGCGAGCTCCTTCTGCACCCGAGAGTCTGCTAGGCAGGCCTGCTCAACTTCTCTCATGTATTGCGAATCAATGTACGGGTGCCTTCCCGGAAGCTCCAGGCGCTTGATGGGTTGCCCGCTCTGGAGATCAATAAGAAGCTCGGTCAAGTGCGTAGGGTTGTCCCCGCGTCGGGTGACAACCTGCACGCGAGCCACACGGGCAGGACGGGGGCCAGGGGCTTGATTGAGGTCTGGGCCGCCGAGGAAAGCAATCATATCATCCTTTGGGGGCTCCTGCAAGGTGATAACACGGAAGTTGGGAGCCATGCCGGGGAACAGGGAGCGAACGATGGCCGCGGCCTATGACAGGGTCAGCCAAGCTCGGACAGGCATTGCACAAGGGGGCGCAAGGTACCTTAGTGATCTCCTTTGGAGAGAGGGGGTCGAAGGGGTGCGGAACGTTAGCCATGGCTGCGGTGTAATGTTACTCTGAGGAAGATGGAGTTGTTGGAATGCTCGCTGGTGAGGATATACAAAGTGATGAGAGAGGAGAGGATCCTGAGAGCAGCTTTTAAGCTAGTCAACTTCTCATTCTCGGAGCGACGGCTGTGGAATCATGCTCCATATTGGAAAATCGAATGTCGTGGTTTCGCCAAGTCGGACCCCAAAGTCACCATACTCCGGATGCCAAAGGCCGGCCACGGCGCATGCAGTAGGATAGGATTCAGATGACTATCTAAGCCGCCAAGCCGGCATGAGTCAGGCGGACCAAGTTCTCTGCGGGGGATCTAATGCAATGGAGACGAAACTATCTCTGCGCTTTTCGGGGCTGTATCTTCATCTTCGGACATGCTCTCCGAGAGTTGGATCTCGGGAGCCATGGAGTTCGAACCCAGACCGGCCAATCAAGATAACGCCGACCCCCCCTCCCCCAAGAATTGCGCACAATCTTTCGGAGGTGATCGCCAATGGCCTTTACCTTATCGCGTATCGCGTATCGCGGGGGACAAGGTGTAGTCCATGTTCCGGGGCGATGCCCTCGGCGCTGGGACAAGGGGCGACGGTCCGGCTCCCTCCTACAAATGATGCCTTGCCTAATATGTAGAACTCTGGCGTGGGTGTGTCCCTGTTGGAAGGGAGGGCTGATAACCGATGCAGCCTTGATCAACGCGGGGACGACCAAGCTACTGGCATGTACAAGGTACAACCATCAAGGAAGTGACCACACCTGATGTGAAGAGAAGATTCATTAAGATCACGAGAAGGGGCTTGGACTAGACAGTCTAGACTTTGCCTTGGCCTCGGCCTCGCTTGCCCAGTGTAAAGTTGGTGGTGAGGTGTACATAGTAACTAATCTCCCCTATCTGCGAGTGTTCGGAGAAGGGGAAGCCACTTGTTAAAACGAGCCATTGACCCCTCGTGAATTTGGATGGAACTACTATCCATTTCATGCAATTTTTTCCAAACTCAACGTCATCCTTTACAATCATGTCCAAGGCAAAGTCCGACAATGCTGACCTCAATCCGGTCCAGTCCCGTGAGATGGTCGTCGGTCAGAGCAAAGAACTAGTCCACGACGCGGTATTCGGCGAATTGAGCGAAGGCGGACCCAACTACCGCAGTGTGAGTAATTCTTTGATCACCCCCTCATGGAAGGAATTGCCATTGATAGATGATAGCTTGGATGGGTCGGAACCACGGGTCTAATGATGAAGACCCAGATCGGCCTGGGCGTTCTCTCCATTCCAGCTGTCTTTGATGTCCTGGGCATAATCCCCGGAGTCCTCTGCCTTTGTGCCATTGGTGGAATCACGACCTGGTCTAATTACATGGTCGGCGTTTTCAAGCTCGGTCACCCCGAAGTCTATGGCATTGACGATGCCGGCGCCATGATGTTTGGCCGTCTAGGCCGTATCATCTTTGGAACCGCCTTCTGTTGCTGTATGCTGACCCCAATTACTCCTCCTTGTGACTACACCTGACGTTTAGGCAGATTTCACATGCAACTCTGCTTCGGCCATGCTTTCGGTTTCGATCGGTCTCAACGCAGTTTCGAAACACGGGGCATGCACCGCCATCTTCGTCTTTGTCGCTGCTTGCGTCGGCTTCTCTACTTCTAGCATTCGGACCTTGGCGCGTTTGGCCTGGCCAGTCTGGGTTGGACTCGTGGGCATCATCGTTTCTGGTAAGTCTATGCGAAAGTGGTGCTGGTGGTGCTGGTGCTAACTGTACAGTCACCGCCGTTACCATCGCCGTCGGCGTCCAAGATCGCCCGGCCGATGCGCCGCGGGAGGGAGAGTGGAAGTCTGATTACAAGCTTGTGAACAGTCCTGAGATTCCTAAGGCGCTATCGGCCATCTCTGCACTCGTCTTTTCATACGCCGGAACCCCTGCCTTCTTCCCAATCGTCTCCGAGATGCGTAATCCCAAGCATTACGGGCGGGCATTGTTCGTCTGCCAGGCCGTCATCAGCGCCTGTTATATCACTGTCGGCTGCGTTGTCTACTACTACTGCGGATCCTATGTTGCTTCGCCTGCTTTGGGGTCTGCTGGTAACACCATGAAGATTGTCTGCTATGCCATTGCTTTGCCCGGCTTGATGGTGACCAACTCCATCGCCACACACGTACGTCGGCCCTGGCATTGACCGTCATGATACACTCTAGGCTAACTTTCGTTTAGCTGCCAGCCAAGTATATCTTTGTTCATGCCCTGCGTGGCACGAAGCACCTCACCTCAAACACCAAGACGCACTGGGCAACCTGGCTTGGCTGCACCTTTGGCGTTAGTGTCATCGCGTATATCATCGCAAGCGCCGTTCCGGTGTTCGGGAGCCTTATCTCCTTAGTTGGAGCTTTATTCGGTACCCTCATGTCTTTCCAGCCTATGGGCTGTATGTGGCTCTACGATAACTGGTCCAAGGATAAGGCTGAGCGAAACCTTAGCTGGACTCTTATGGTTGTCTGGTGTATCTTTGTTATCGTATCTGGCACTTTCTTGATGGTCGGTGGTACTTATGGTTCTATCGTTGACATAATCAACGCATATAAAGCGGCAGGGGGCTCAGCGGCTTGGACATGCGCTGATAACTCGAACTCCTAGTTCTGACAAGAGACCGCACGGGACAATGTCCTCTTGATGGGCACACTCCTACAATCACTTGCGGTACGGAAGTCGCTGCATCATCCTCCCACTAAAGACAATGACCTCACATGGACGTTGCAGATAAATCTGGAATACATCTTGCACCTAGCTTCAATTTCCTATATACTGTCGCAATATACTTTGGTTTCTCTGCCTCGTAGAGTTTATCTTGGCCAGTGACGCAATCGCTTTGTTATGATATCCCATGTTTCTAAACCAACTTTGCTTTGTTGAGACGTAACTGCATGGCCCGGAATCCATACTCTGGCATTAAGCCGTCAATCAACTCGCTTCCCAAGTCTTGTGGTTTTTGCAAAGGAATGGCAATAATTTCACCCAGGCTGCCCAAGTTTACCAACCAGAGTACCGCCTCAAGTTGCACCTGTAAGCATCATTTCTAATTCAGAAAAGGCGTTCCAGAACAGACAAGGCCAAATAATCATCTGTGTGGCCTAGAGAGATAGACATGTGTATCGTGTCTTGACCAAGCCATTGTTACACCATCACGAACTGCAAGAAGAGGCTTCAGAGATGAGGATTACTGCCACCCTGCCCGTACACCTTCGGTGCCAGTCCCTTTGCCCCGACTAACACGGAAGAGCGGGGGGGCCTTGGTTTTCTGCATTAGGCTACGCAACCCATGGATTAAAAGTGGCGGGGTTAAGAACCATGGGATCATGTCACGATATCGACTCCATGTGTCACGGAATCCTCGTGAGGGGAACTGACCCCGGGTCCGGGCATGGAACTAGTTTTGTCGGAGCTGGGCATCGCCCAGACTCGTTAGTTTGCGGGGTTGGGTATCTGGGCTATGAATCATGGGTACTCGGAGATGCTCCCCGAGTCTTAGTTCCTAGCGGTTGCGTTGATGATACCCCACAATACTCCCCAGCTTATCAGCTGTCAGTTGCATCGGTGGGCCATGGACCTCTTGGCTAGCTGGTCATGGAACCTGAAATAGGTTCAAATAATCCTGGCTGGAGCTGGGATATTGGCGACCAAGCAACCTTGCAGCACAAAGCCCTCTCAGATTTCATCACTCACTCGAAAAGTCTTTCAACCATGACTATGGCAAACCATTCAGCTTGGCAAGCCAGGATCAGGGAGACGCTGCAATACCGTCAAGACACCCTCGATAAGGTCGAGCCTCCCCTCGAGAGTCTGCCGTCGCCCCTGCCCCTGTCCTCCCTCACACTCCCTGGAGCCGTGCTCACCCCGAGAGAGATTTCCATCACAGAGCTTCACACGGTGCCTGAGCTTCTTCGGAAGTTGGCGTCCAGGGCGTTCACCGCTGAAGAGGTCACCCGAGCTTTTCTGCGCCGCTCAGCTATAGCTCAGCATGCGGTAAGTCGGGAACGTGTTCTCTACCGTACCCAGCGACTGACTGATTGTCTCAGACAAACTGTTTGACTGAACTCTTGTGGGATGACGCCATTGCGCGCGCAAAGTACCTTGATTCGCTCCCGTCACTACAGGGCCCTCTCCATGGACTCCCAATCTCAACCAAAGAGAACCAGGGGATGAGAGGACAGGGAAAGACGTGCAACTCGGGATATGTTGCCTGGATAGGATCCCCTTGCCAGCCCAGTCCTTTGCACGACATGCTCTGGGATGCTGGATGCGTCTTCATCGCCCGGACCACGGTCCCGCAAACCGTCATGCATCTTGAAACGAACAATAACATCTACGGTCGCACGGTGAACCCAGCTAATCGCAATCATACCTGCGGTGGAAGCTCTGGAGGAGAGGGGGCCTTGCTTGGAATGCGAGGCAGCTTGCTGGTTCGTCCAAAACGTTGCGTTAGGGATGTCATCTCGCACTGATCACTGACCCCTTTCACAGGGACTGGGAGGGGATATAGGCGGCAGCATACGATGCCCTGCTGCTTTCAACGGCGTTTATGGATACAAGTGAGCCTAACTGCGGCAGCGTTTATGTGTGTTTTTTTTTTTTTTTTTGCTGAACTTTGCGCTGGCAGGCCGACAACCTCTCGCTTCCCTGGAGCAAACTCCAAAGCGCACATGGACGGTATGGAATCCGTTCTCGGAGTCAACGGGCCCCTTTCGACCGACAGGCAAGGCATTGAGATTCTCATGCAGACTCTGCTAGACGCAAGGCCTTGGCGAATCGATCCGTTCGTGTACCCTCAACCTTGGGTCCAGCACCGGTTTGACAGGCCCCTCAAGGTCGCTGTCCTGTGGTCCGACAACATCGTTCTGCCGCACCCACCCGTTCTCCGTGCCCTGAGAGAGGTAGCAGCCGCCTGCAAGTCTGCTGGCATGAAGGTTGTCAACTGGGATCCACTGGACCATGCGCGAGCTTGGGACATCGTCAGCGCTCTCTACTTCCCCGACGGCGGTCAAGATATTCTAAACCTGCTGGAGCAGGGAGACGAAAGCCCCTTGCCATTAACCAAGTTCATCATCAACGAGCAAGCAAGTGTGAAGAATCATAGCCAGAAAACTCTATGGGAGGTGAGTGGGCTCTAGTCACAATCCGTATCATGAGTACCTCGATTGCTGACGGTCTGTACGATAATCAGCTGTGCAAGAGGCGTGAGGAGTTTAGAGCCGCTTATGCTCACTACTGGTCCAAAACGGACTCGGGTGATGGCAACGAGGTCGATGTCATCTTATCACCCGCCTATGCGGGAGCGGCGCCGCCACATGACTGCGCGAGGTACTGGGGATATCTAGCCGTCTGGAATCTCTTGGATTATCCCGCGATTACATTCCCCGTTACTAAAGTCTCTGCACAGGACAACAAGGACGACGGTTACGTGCCCAAGAATGAGCAGGACCGATACAACCATGACCTCTATGATAAAGAAAAGTACCTAGGTCTTCCGGTCGGCCTTCAGCTCATCGCACGCAGGAACATGGATGAGAGATTACTAGCAGCGCTGGCTCTGGTTGAGGACGCGATGGAAAAGCCCACAAAGGCCCATATCTAGGACCGATGCTGATGTTGGCTGCATACGGGCGCGGTAGATTGTCATGAGGGACAGAGGAGTTTAGAAGCCACAATCGAGGCAATTCGTAATGGCTCAGGTCCTGATGACCGCCATACACGAATTTTATTAGACATACATAGGCTCTAACAATCGCTATTCATAAACTTGAATGTTTGTCACTCGAGTTTCCTAAAAGAAAATACAGCACAGTCGTCCGCTGAAGTGTCAGTAACCACAACATGTACAGGGTATAGGGATCAGTAATATCAACAGGTAGGGGCACATCTGCCTCGCCATGAGGAGCTTTTTCTACGTAGCGTAGCCTTTATTAGACAATAGCGAGAGGCATCGCTCAAAACCACACTCACTATCTTACCCTCGCCACACCTTATGGCTCATGTACACCCAGTAACATTGTTGATCCCTACAGGCTATACTGGCTCTAGTTAATTTGCTGGGTCGATACGGGAGATCGCCACACACAGTGCCCAGACCGCACCGACATGCCAAGCCCTACCCTCGGTCATCGCCTCCGAGATTTCCACGATTAGATCACGGAGGTATGCGTGTGACCGCCCTAGTGCCGTTATGTGGTAGCCCCCCTTCGGCGTAGTCTACCAAAAGATAGTTACTGCATATCTTTCGGAGCGGGGACGCATACACCTCCGCTCCGAGATAGCAGCCTAAACGTCGGCGTTCGCATCGGTCGAATGGGGCACGCTTCGACGGGCCGCAGCCAGCGACCTCGGGACCTTGTCCATTCTCTGGAACTTGAATTACGCAGTGGGTTGAGGCTGACTGTACATCCCCCAACTCGGTTCAAAGAGGGGAAAGATGGTAGTTTCACCTTGTCAAGTTGGTCAAGGTTGCGGGGTCCAGCTTTCTCTGCTGGATGTAGCGAGCATAAGTATCTTTCCTTGTTTCACTGTCCCTTGGCTTCCCTACACGCAACTCATTCGTCATCATCACCAACGCCGTGAACTGAATTCGAGTAGACGAGCATGTCGTATCAAACCAACCTTTTCATCGGCGGCAAGGTATGGCAGTACATCCGCAACGCTCCGAGAAGATCTCCCATCACTGACGCAGCCCCTAGTACGTGCCGTCGTCAATGGGCCAGAGGTTGACCGTCTACAACCCCAGCGATGAATCGCTGGTGACAGATAGCGTCTACGCCGCCAGCGAAGACGACGTCGAGCGTGCCGTCGAGGCTGCGAAATCCGCCTTCCCCTCCTGGAAAGCAACGGCAGGCCCCAAGCGCGGGGCCATGATGCTCAAGTTTGCAGACCTCCTTGAGGCCAACGCCGACCGACTCGCCACGCTGGAGTCTCAGGCTATGGGGCAGCCCATCACATACGCAAGATCGGTCATTCTGGGTTCCTGCTCTCTTTGGAGATACTATGCTGGGTATGCCGGCAAGGTTGCGGGTGAGAGCTTCCCCCCTGACGAGGACGGCACATATAAGATCGTGCAATATGAGCCTCTCGGGGTCTGTGCCGGCATCTGTGCCTGGAATGAGTCACATTACCTCGCTGCCTGGAAGATGGCTCCCGCCATGGCGGCCGGGAACACCTTCATCATCAAGTCAAGCGAGAAATCACCGATTTCGCTCGCCCAGTATGGGGATCTCGTCCATGAGGCCGGCTTCCCTCCCGGCGTCATCAACATCCTAGCGGGAGATGGGACGGTTGGCAATCTCCTCGCCAGCCACAAAGGCATTGCAGCCATCTCGTTTACCGGATCCTCTGCGGTCGGCCGAGCAGTACAAGTAGCCGCAGCCAAATCTAACCTCAAGCGAGTGACACTTGAGTTGGGAGGCAAGTCGCCTGCCATCATCTTCAACGACGCCGACATTCCTAATGCGGTATCGAATACTAGCCAGACCTTTCTCCGGAATTCAGGTCAGATCTGCTCCTCGGCGTCTCGAGTCTTTGTCCAAGAGTCGATCGCACCAGAGTACATCAGAAAGATCAAGGTGGCTTTCGAAGAAGCGGCCAAGAAGATGGGGGATCCAGCAGCGGCAGAAACCATGTATGGCCCGCTGGCAGACATGAAGCAACTTGATCGAGTAATGGCATTCATCAGCGAAGCCAGGGCGGAGGGGACTGAGGTCTTAGCGGGTGGTGAGAGGAAGGGCAACAAGGGAGCCTTTGTTCAACCCACTGTGCTTCTCAATCCACCTCTAGATAGCAGGGTCTTTACAGAGGAAATCTTTGGTCCCGTCATCAATGTCAGGACGTTCAAGGATGAAGATGAAGTGGTCAAGCTTGCCAACGACACCTCATATGGCTTAGGATGTGAGTACCTACACCTTATCTCGCCTTGCTTATAGGGGAGGAAGCTGACCTGATTAGCTGCTGTATACACCTCTGATATGGCACGCGCCCTTCGTGTAGCAGGCCAGATCGAGGCTGGTCTCGTAGGTATCAACTCCGCATTTAGTGCCAATCAGCAAACGCCATTCGGAGGGTGGAAGCAAAGCGGGTACGGGCGAGAATCAGGGAGCGAAGGATTGAAGGTCTACCTGCAGTCCAAGACGATTCATATCAACATGAATCTTCCATCAAAGCTGTAGTGTCGTTTGTCCATGGCTTCGGATCTGGAACGGGACGTATCGGGCTAGGGTGACGGGTGATGCGAGTTATTGTGTTGCAATACCACAAAAGACCATAACCTAACGATTTAACTCTATTATGGACGGAATAAGATTTTCACTTTGGGTTTGCTCATGTTTACCCTGCATTGCATCACTCTGTCTTTTCCTATCGTGGCTGGTAGACTCCTTTTTAAAGACATGACACAGTCGTGAACACATGGCGGCATTGAGAGCCAAATGCCAAAGAAATAACATACGCTGAGTCAACAACCAATAGCAAATCGAAAACTCTAAAGGTGAGTTTCTTAGTTTGAATCATTGTCATTTATGTATTAAGTATGAAACGGCCATGTATCGCCATTGCTTCACCATCACTAAGTATGGGTATGTTCAACTAAGCTCCGATATCAACCTCCACTTCGTAACTGGCACTTCCCTGTTCCGTAATAATCTCATGGGCAATCTTCTCAGCCAATGCATACACTGTACCCAAGGGGTGACCAGGAATAAGAACAGGGAAAGCAGAGGCATCCACAACTCGCAGACCCTTGACCCCATACACACGGGCCTTGGAGTCGAGAACAGCCATCTCGTCTTCAGCCTTACCCATCTTGCAGGTGCAGGCAGCGTGCCAGACGGTCATGAGAGTGTCGCGAAGAACAGCGAGAATCTGCTCATCCGTCTCGTACTTGGCGCCAGGGTAAACCTCGTTGAGAACAATGTTCTTAAGGGGAGTGGACTTGGCAACCTCCCGCAGTCGTCGGAAAAGGGCGATGGCAACCTCTTGATCACCCTTGTCACCCAAGAAGTTGGGGTTGATGAGGGGTGCATCCGTGGTCGAGTTGGATTGGAGAGTAATGTTACCGCGGGAAAGAGGGGCAACCAGGGCTCCGTTGATACTGGTGTACTTCTTGCCATCGGCGGGTTGCTGGAGGATAGGGAACGACCAATCCTCGGAGTAGACGTTGAGAGGGATGAACTCAACCTCAGGCCAGTCACTAGGGAAGGCAGAGAGTTTCTTCACGGTCTCGTTAGAGAACTTGGATCGGTACTTCTTAGGAACCTTCTCCCAGCCCAAGAGCTCGACTTGGTTGGAAGTAAGGGGTCCAGCTTGCTGTCCAGCATAGGCATCGAGGGCGCCTTGGAACACGGCAGGGTCGTTGATTGCCACGCTCAGAGTGTCCTCGAGACCTTGGACCTCGAAGGATGGTCCAAAGAGAATGTGGTCCCAAAGGTTCTGACCGACACCAGGGAGATCGGCAACCACATCAATGTCAAATTCCTCGAGATGCTTCTTGGGGCCAACGCCAGAAACCATCAGGATCTGAGGAGACTGGAAAGCACCACCACTGACGATGACCTCGTTTCGAGCCGTGAGAGTATACTCCATGCCCAAAGAGCTAACCTCAACGCCGGTGGCCTTCTTGTCGCTGTTGAAAAGAACGCGCTTAGCCAGACTCTGGGTATACACCTTGAGAGTCTCAAGCTTCTCGCTGCGGGCAGCCTTGACAAAGTCATCAGAAGCGCTGCGAGTAGCAGTCTTGGGTCGGACAGTAGTCGTAGTGTATGAGTAGCCGAGCAGGCTGCCGCTGCTGAAGCCGTCGATGCTCTTGAGGCCAAGAGACTTGAGACCCTTCTCGACGTAGGTGGCCCACGAGGGAACGTAGTTGGCATAGCTGACCTGGAGAGGACCTCCAGTGGAGGCAAAGGCGGTGGGGTCGTAGTCGGTCGTCACGTTGGGGCCACGCTTGGTGTTGTCGGGAGGAGTAAAGCTCGGGCTGGCCTGGAAGTGAGGGAGCATCTGATCCCACCTTGAAATAGCAATTTAGCTAATTTTCCCCAAGCCTTGCGAAACATAAGAACTCACTTGTAGCTGTCATCTCCAACCTCCTTTGCCCACATGTCCATAGTACCGTTAGTAGGTCGGTGGTAGACGAGGAAGTTGAGCTGAGAAGAGCCACCGAGGACCTTTCCACGAGCATAGTGAATCTCGCGGTCATCCGCATTCGTCTGGGGCGTCGTGGTAAACCTCCAGTCGCGCAGAGGGTTGGAGTCGAGAAGACTGGCACCACTACCAGCAGTAACGCCACCGGGAGCAGTAGCCAGAATGGGCTTGGCGATCTCGAGGAAAGATCCAGCTTCGACAATGGCAACGCTGAATCCAGCCTTGGCCAGTCGGTATCCGATGGTGTTTCCAGCTGTACCTCCTCCCACGACGACATAGTCGTAAGTGGCATCTACACCAGGAATACCCCCGAGGGATCCGAGCTGACCGACCTTGACTCCATCACCAGCAAAGGCAGACTGAATAACGGCTTGCAGAGGATCAAGGAGTGTGCTAATGAATGGAACGTCACCAGCTGTGACAAGCGTCGAAAGAGTGACAGCCAAGAACGTAGTGTAACGCATGGTGAATGACGCGGATGAACGAGTGATCTGCAATGCAATGCACATGAATCGATGCAGGGCACGAGTTGCACTTTATTCTTTTTTCCCAGTTCCTTGGTACGATTCATAGGAGCCCAGACAGTTCATGGACGCCGAGTCATCCCATGAACTGATTGCATGAATACCCAAGACCCTGCTGACGGTTCCGCCGTGGTTTCATGCCACATGGTCCACACTGTTGACGCTAATCTTCAGCTCACCTGGCCAAGTGGGTAGGCAGTTCCACAACAGGGTGCTGCGGTCGAGATAAGGTATATTATGTGGTGGGTTTCTTGGATGCCCGAGGTTCGAGATGAGATGTTAAGACATTCAGACAGATTGAGCCCTTCCAAGACGTCATTGACTCATATCTGGCATACCAACTGATTCATCCAAGTAAATGACACTGTACAGACGGGTTTGGACGAAGAGGGGAGCTACAAAACGGGTGAAAGGGTCGCTGCGTAGAACACAAAGAGCACTAAATCTCCTTAGCACGTCCAGATGGCAATAAGACGGACATTTTGCCAGGACACCCCAGTCAATATCTTAAGACCCTTGCAACGGAAAGGGCTCTATCCATGGACGCCCTGTCCAGCGGGCGAACCCGCACCTCCGCCGCCGCCGTTAGGGGGTAAGGGGTTGGCTCGGGAAGCTCCGGATTCTCCGGATTGTCTCCAGTACTCTCCACTGATCACCCTCGCTAGGGAAGGCTTATGGCGGTTAAAATCGAAAAGAAGAAAAAAAACACAGCATTTAACTCCATGAAAATCGTCAAAAAGCAAATATGAATCTACCGTCAGATATCACAACAAAAGCTTCCATCTCTTCATGAACAGGTTGCAGTGATCTTGCAGTATAGGATGCCTCCTGCGTCATGTCACCTTACAATACAACCTAGCCGGTCGCTAATATGCGGTTGGTCGATGCGGAGGTTACGCTAGTGGTAGATCTGACGCCGATCTCTCTTGGCGCATAGTGTCGCGAGTCAGGTTGGTCAAACCACCAGGTCGAAAGGGGCTGGATTCTGTTAGAACAGTACGTGCAGTAGCGTAGATGCTTCTTCAAGGTTGTTTCTTGTGTGTTTAGCTCAAGGAAGAGCTGACTTTTGAGTTGGAGATTTGCCGATTTAAAGTGCCGTGGCTGCCAGTCTTCCCGAGTTACTCAGTGCACGTTCACATCGCCACAGCATGCTCGAGTTCTGACCAATTGGGGAGGAAGCTTAAGACCCTGCTGGCTCTCGGCAGCGTTGTGAGAACCATGCCCATCTCATCTTTCTCCAGTTTTGCTGTTGGAGATCTCAAACGCTTCGCCCTTGAGCGTATCGCTTAGTTTCGCAACTCCTTCAGTTAGACCTGGATCTTCTTGAAACCTGGAATGTTCCGATGCTTCACTCCAATCGATCATAGGTGTTAACGAACCTATCCAAAGTGAGGTATACAGAAGCACACCACTCTTCATCTGTACTCATCTTACAAATTGCGCAATAATGCTTGTTCTTAAGAGGCCCACGACGCCCTTAGAACACTCTCCCTACCTAACCATAGGGTAGCGTAACTGAGCCAATTGTCGCGATAGGCTGAGATCGTCAACGCCATCGCCGGCCCCGCCTTGGAAACCACGCGAAGTGACATCGCGCCTGTTAGCCAGGCACGAGTTGTAACGACACGCGGTTCCGCAACCAACATAACGTCTATCCTAGTATATAATCAAGCGCGAGCCCAGGTGGCGTGATGGATGGTAGCCGTGGACGTGGAATTCAGCTGGTCAGACAAAACGCGCTTAGCTACAGAAAGTCTCGCTTGTCTAGATCCAATGTGTGGCGTAGCACTCTGGACAAGGGGCTTCCCGAGGTAGCCGACCGCCTTCCCGCAACGTTCTCCAATGTTCTCACTAATCTGATGGCTATTGGCGCTCGTAAGCTACAGAATAATAAGGGACACCGCGTGAGGAGTGTCAAAAGACCAGGCTTGAGAAACGTTTCACACAACCCAGCCTAGAGGAAGCAGTGAATCTATCATCTCATTGCCAAGATTGCCGGCATACCCATCGTATCGTATCGATGCCTTGGCACTGCCATTTTCAGATCATTCCCGTCTTGGTTGCGTCCGAACTAGTCCCCTTCCATGATTATCCACGTGGCTTGTCGTCGGTTTGACCGGGTGGTTATCATACGGGAATAGGGGGCTACCGTTGGCGTTCACTCCGGACACCACCGGCATCATTAGACCCGGTATCAACAGGGTTTGCCGTTGCCAAGTGTTGTTGGGAACCGACAAGGGACTTCAGGCTGTTAATCAACCTGGAGGCCACGTGTGTTGTGTTGGTGGCGTACACATTGGCGTACACGTGCCGAAGTGGTAGCCGATGTCGCATGCTACGATGAAATGTAATCATGACAAACATTATATCTTCGGTTTAATCGTTTGATTTGGCAGATCCGCCAGCCTTGAAAGTGTATTTCTTCAGGAATTATGTGGCATCGTCATGCATTCTAGCCCGCTTAGGGGCTTCCTCGAATTTGCAAGAGACTACACTATTTTTCTCAGACTCACTGGAGGTCTTTCCATGCCATATCTGCGCTGTCTTTCCCTATGAAAGGGCTCGAAGAAGTAGGGAGGGTGGCTTCTGAGTAACCCAACTGAAAGAACATGGTGGTAATAAAAAGGAAGCTTATACCAGACCTTGACGAATATAATCACAAAAGTAAGGTTTGCAATCTTAATGGATCACACCGTGGTCACTCAGAGCGGAGATGGAGAAGTAATGTTTCGTTGGAACGATATGGAGCCATGAGTGACGGTTGCGGTAACACAACATAATAAGACTCCGGTGACTATAACGCAACGGGGGCTGTGCTGTCTTTGGTCCTCTTCTTTCGTCTTAGTGCCGTGTTCAAAAGGGGTCATCGGCGGCAGTAAGGACACAGTTCTTTCATCCTCATGCATCTAAGGAGCCAATCACTTAGGCAGTATGAACGCTCCAACATGGCCACGTTTCTAATCATCAATACATAAGAAGGAATCAAGGAATGTGCCATGGTTCCAATCAACCGAACAACAGCCCAAAATCTATCTGTAATTCATGAGACCAGTCCAAATGGGAAAGCCGTAAGGGAGACAGTATGGCCAATCATGCTAACACTAATTCCACGACGCGTCCAAGGCCGTGGGGTTGCACTTATATCACACTTAAGTAAGAAGACTCCTAACTATAGTACAGATGATAAGAGTTCTGCTAGTGACCTAGTTAATGGTTTTAAAGAGAATTTGGATTAAAGGGCAAATAAGACTAAAAGACTTCGTGATTTAAACTTAAATTGCTTAGCCAGACGTTATTTCCTAAAATTCTAAATAGTTAAGATTAACACTTAACTAGGATAGTTACTAAAATATCTAATGCACTATTCTTTATAAACTGGTTTATTAAGAATAATGCTAGACGATTTAGTCTGGCAGGGTTGCTGACTTGCTAATATTTACTTACCACGATTATATACGTCATAAGACCAGACGTAAAGACAAGAAAATAAACTGCATTATAATATTCTCAAGGGGGCTTGATTAATTAGAGGGAATCGTTTATAATATAGGTAGTTTATACAATGTCTGATATGTTTATCCACACACGCACCGCGTTAGCCTAGGGTAGGAGAGCCAGCCTAAGACTCGACACGTCACAACCATAGAATCACAAATAACAAGGAACAACTACTCTTCTCTTTTATAAGTATGTGTTAAGAGGAAGTAATCGGGGCTTCGATGGATTTCTGACATAGTCCCTAGCAAGTGATAGTCGCTATTTCCGCCTCAACTTAGCACATACGACCATACCCACTAGAGAACTCGGGATCCCGTCCG
>JABEEN010000666.1:0-16906 GCA_013363205.1 Fusarium tuaranense | reverse complement strand
GGCAATCCCCCTCCAGAACCACCCCGAGACACTTCCCATGGCCGCCTCCACCCCGCGCCCGTCGTTGCGCTCCAACGGTGACGGCTCTACCCCCAAGCACCCCGTTCTCTCCCCAACCAGGACCAACCTGCGTTCGGCCTCAAATCCCGTCGACAACAGGCCCGCCCTCCCGGGCTACAAGCCCACTGCATCGCACCCCAGCGTGAGGGACCTCAAGAGGCGGTTCGACCAGAACGGTGCTGCACCTTCTTCAATCCCCCGTGCCCCGGCGCATACGGGTGCTGCAGCTAAGACTAGGCGGGATGTCGGCGGCCCCAGTACACAGCCGCGAAACGGTGCAACGTCTTACTCGACATTGCGTGACGGCTCCGGCACGTCAAATAGTCCGTCTGCATCCTCCTCGTCAGCTCGTTCTCAGAGGTCCAGGTTTGTTGCCGAGGATCAAGTCTCGAATAATTCCCAATCGTTTGCGAGTCGTATAGGCAAACCTCGAAACGCCGTTAGTGGAAACCCAAATGCCTCCAAATCCATGACCAACCTAGCACCAAAATCCCCACCTCAACCAACTTCTGCTTCCCCCACACCTTCTCGTTCTCAAGGCTTGCTGTTCGGCGAGATCCTCCCCGAGCAGCGCAACCTCTTGACTGCTGGTTATGGCATTGAGGGCGTCCGCCCAAGGAGGACGTCTGAATCCAGCCTGCACCATCCCTGGAGCCACCAGAGAAGCCTATCTGACCCACCAGATGTCGCCGAGCCCTCGTCCCCAAGCACCTGGTATCGTAGCCTCAACGGCGACGGTGTTGACGGCCAGCCCGCACAGGATCCCGCTCACAAAGGCCACACGAGGTCACAGAGCGATATTCCCAAATCTCAATCGGGCCCTCCTCCCTCCCGCAAGACGCCTTCTCGAAAAGGCACCGCCTCTAATACCGCCGCCGCTGGAGGTGGATCTTCGTCCAAGCTACCGCGCTCAGTGAGAAAACTCAGCAGTCCAGGCGATACGACGCCCTCATCGACACGTTCCAACTCCCCCTCTACTTTCAAAAGGCCTCCAACGGTTAATGGCCGAATATCAAGGGCAGGTACTCCAACAAGCCGAGCAAAAACACCGACTTCGAGAGCCAAGACACCCACCCAGGGCGGCGTCACTCGAAAAGCGGCACCTCGGTCTCTCGTCACACCAACAAGTAATAATCGGCTCCAGGCCAATATAATTGCTCCCCCGCCGAAGCTCTCTCCTCCCCTGAGGAGTTCCCGACCCCGACAACCAGTTTCCGTGGCCACCACGGCGAGCTCACGAATGAGAGCAGTAGAGAGGGCTAGGTCCCCGGTTCCCCCCTCCTTCCCACCGTCTAAGATTGCCGAGCCATCCCCTCGACGGCGAAAGATATCTGTCGGTCCGATCGATTTCGAACAGCGGCGGGAACACATTCGACTCGCGTATACTAAGTCTATCCGTGAGAGCCAAGCCCTCGAGGCACGGCAAAAGGCGGCGGAACGAAGGCGGAGGGATATGGAGGCTACTGCTAAGGCAAAGGCAAAGGCCGCCGCCGCCGCTTCTGCCTCTACGGGGACATCACCACGGACCCCAGAGCCAGATGTAGCAGACTCTCCAGCGACCTCCGATATCCCGCCAGTCCCGCCGATCCCAGACAGCCATGCAATGCCGGAGCCACCAGCCATCCAAGAGCCTGATTCTCCGGAATTATCTACAGCTACAGAAGTCCAGAATGCCTTGAACGTGATAGATCCGGGAGTGTCCCACGGACAGGCCCATCTGGATGCCCACGAGGATCACCCTTCACCAGCGATGGACGACTCGACGATGAGTCCAGTTGATATTGCGTCAGCATTACCACCAGTTGCACTGCCAAGCCCAGAACCAACACCAACTACTGAGTCTGTGGCTCGAGATTCAGATTCACCCACACTCGGCGTCCCTGGTAGCTTCCCGGCCCCCAGCCCTATCGTCGATGCTGTAGTACGACCTCAAACTGCAGTTTCAGCAACGTCAGAAACGACCGAATTCGATAATGAGCCCCAGACGACTCCGCCAAGGCCCGTCCTGTCTCCGCTTCAAGTGCCAATCACCATTATTAAGCCACCAAGCCCGCAGGCGCAGAGGACTGTCACACCTCCAAAGGTCGAGTACCAGTACCCATTCCACGATGAGCCCGATTCGCCGGTACAATCGAGAACCACGTACGATTCGATCCAAGACTCCCATGACACGACACCGAGGCACAGCGCTGTTGAAGAGCCTGTGATCCCTGGAGCGTTTAATGTATTTGAGGAGGATGTTCGCTCTCAACCAGATCATCTATCACCGTTCGAGGCTACCATTGCCATCTTGCCATCTCATCCACCCTACGAGGACCCGCGACCAGCCGAGGAGCGTGAAGAGACGGTGCCGTTTCCTCGCATCGAGCACGATTATGAATCTGAATGTCAGACAGAATCGGAGGCAGATGAGGGCGCTGTCCATTATCAACATGAGGATGATGGCGCTATCACCGATACCTGCACTGAGGAGACGGATGACCACAACAGAACTGAAGAGTGCAGGTCGGAATCGCAATTTGACGATCGAGTTTCTTCTCACCGGGCTTCTACCTGCGAATCTTTCGATGCTGACGGCACAGACGATCACGAATACCCCCATTATGAGCATCAGCGCCCAGAGTCTTCAACAAATCTCATGGTACCGACACTGTCTGCAACTAACCGAGCAAGTCAACAGTCAACATGGACGGACTACACAGTCGATAGTGCTGAAGTGTCTCCTGCAACCCGCTCGCCAGCCTTCCCAGACATGGACGATGAGGATGACACTGGCGACCATGGCCATGTGACAATCTTCGAAACAATGTCTATTCATAGAGATCGAGGACCGACAATCCGACCCCTGGAGATTCACAGCACTCAGCCTGAAGTCCGTCCCTCGATAGACTCGACTCCATCGCCATACCTGGGTCACCAACTTCCGGAACTCGATACAGGTGATGGATTCTCTGTTCCTTATCTCTCCAACAGGGCGAGCAAGAGCTTCTCCTACTTTCCGTCACCGAATCACGAACCCCCGCCTATCCCTGCCTCAACATCTGGCTCAGCGTGCAACTCTCAGAGGGCTTCGGGTGTGTTTTATGAGCAGTCACAAAGCGGAAGCACGTTCATCAACTCTGAACGTGGATCGGAAGATTATATGCCAACAATGATGACTCCTCAATCAATGGACACAGCCTCTCTGGGAACACAGAATCAGTATTTTGCCGACTCGGCGACGCTCAATGGCGACGGGGCCTCCGAGGCACAGGACAAGAATGGGCCGACAGGAAAGGAGAAACAACGATTGATTCAACGTCGAAACGTGATCAAGGAACTTGTCGACACTGAGGCCGTATTTGTCCGGGATATGAATATTGTCGAAGAAATCTACAAGGGAACGGCCGAGGCATGCCCCAAGCTCGATGGCAACACTGTGAAGCTCATTTTCCGCAACACGGATGAGATCATCGCATTTCACACTTCATTCTTCGCCCAAGTCAAAGAAGCAGTCCTCCCCGTCTACGCAATGCAGGGTCGGCGCTCGAATCTCTCTAGAGAGGGTTCGTTCATGTCGGAGCCTGGTCATTTGAACCCCGCGGATATCGACGATGGCAAGGATCGGACTGTTGCGCTCGGCCCCATTTTCAAGGCCAACCTGGAAAAGATGAAGCTGGCTCATGAGGGCTTCTTGAGGAACAGTGACGGAGCGGCAAAGCGTCTCATCCAGATCCAGCAAGATCCCACCGTCAAGGTGTGGTTGAACGAGTGCAACGAGGTTGCAAAGGACTTGACAGCTGCATGGGACTTGGACTCTCTTCTCATCAAGCCAATGCAGCGCATTACCAAATACCCCAACCTCATCATGACTCTTCTTCAGCACACGCCGCAGGACCACCCCGACCGAGAAGGCCTTATTGAGGCCAAGGACATCCTCGAAACAGCCATCATCGAGATTAACAAAACCAAGAAGAACTTCGAACTGGTCGGGCAAATCGTCGGAAGGAAACGAAAAGAGTCTGACGTCAAAGCTGGATTTGCGCGAGCATTTGGAAAACGAGTCGATAAACTTCAGGGTTCAGGCAGCCGCCAATCCGAGGACGCCGACTATGCCAAGCTCAACGAGAAGTTTGGTGATGATTATCTGCGACTGCAGGTCGTACTCCGGGATGTCGAATTCTACACAAGACAGGTTTCAGCCTACGTTCACGAGTTTCTCCAGTACTTGTCATCGATTGAGCTGGTCATGAGGCTTCAGCCTGGAAACTATCCCGAGCTAGAGAGCAAGTGGGTTCAATTCAACATCTCGATACAGGATTTGGAAAAGGTTGCACTTGAGGAACATGTAAGTGAAGAAAGACATGCCGACGAAGTCATGCTGACAAGTCAAAGCTCTCACAAGTTCGAAAGCATGTCATTGAGCCATTTGAACATGTTATCAAGGCGTATGGCAACCCATCACTGGCCATGAAGAAGCGACAAAAACGCCGCGTAGACTTTGAACGATACGAGCAGCTGAAGCGTGCAAACAAGAGCATCGACTCAAAGCTCAACGAGCTTGTCGAGCAATACGAGGCCCTGAATGACACGCTCAAGAAGGAGCTTCCGAAGCTGTCTGCCCTGACAGAGAAGATCGGCAACATTTGCCTGGGCAACTTTGTCAACATCCAGGCGAAGTGGTACGGTATCTGGAAGGAGAAGATGAAGGTGGTGTTGGGTGACTGCCCCGACATGCCAGACCTCAAAGAGGTTGTTGCCACCTTCCATCGAGATTTCCCATATGCACAAGAGCAGGTGGCTAATGTTGGCATCCTCAACCCTGCATATCGTGGTAGAGTCTCCCAATCAACCACACGAAGCATGGATGAAGCAGCGTCCCTCAGGATACGGTCACGCCCATCGGAGAACGATTCGCGAGGCCGGGGCCATTCCGTCAACGGCGAACAGGCACCAGGTCTCCCTCCTCCCGATGCACTCAAGCGTCACAGCGGCTCATACGCGATGTCGCCCACCAGCGCTGGAGCGGGAACCATCCCCAGTCCGCACCAGTATTACTACCGTGATTATTATGCTGGTATCAGCAGTCACCAGCAAGGCACGGCGTCACCCTTATCCCCGGAGATGCCAGGCAGCTCACGGTCCTTTGCTGCTTCGACCAGGCCAAGCACAGGGCGAAGCTTTGATTCTGGTGGTCTTCCGAGACAGAGCTCTGACTCGAACACACACCACCTCCGAGATTCGCACACCACATACAGTTCTCAAAACCAGCCTCAGGAAGGACGGCGGTTCTCTGGCCTCTTCCACTCAGCATTGCCAATGGCTGACGGACCGGAAGACAGCGCCCGGTCGTCCCGCGCATCATCACGGGAACGGGGACCGACAGCAGATGGATACAATGTGCTCTGGCTAGCAGCATCGTTATTTGAGTTCAACATTGCTACAACAAAACACGAAGCTGGTTATCCATACCTGGTTTATCAGGCTGGCGAGGTAAGCAAAGCAGTCCTGCGGTATGATAATTTTGACTAACTAGTGTTCCAGATTTTCGATGTGATCGCGGAGAAAGGAGAGCTCTGGTTAGCAAAGAACCAGGACGATCCCGGTGACCAGGTCGGATGGATCTGGTCGAAACATTTCGCCAAGCTGGCCGATTTCTAGCGGCGGCAAAACTGTGAGTCATGCATCAGCAAGCAAGCGATGACTTGACTTTACTATTGAACTACGTAATGCATCAAAGAGGTTATGTACTAGGACTAAAGAGGGGGGCTATGGGCGTTTATTCCACGGACATGCGATTTGGAACGCAACGAGGAGGAAAGACGCTCAGCGATGAGAGTCACCGTCTTTCCTTTTGGTTTCTTGATCTTCTTTACCACCTTTTGTTCTTTGCTTCATGGATCAGACACTGACCCTTGTTTATTCTGGAAGTTGCGTTATTGTGTTTGCGTGTACGGTTTGATTCAGGAGCTCTCATTTGTTTGGACTTGTGTATTGTGGTTTGTTTGGCTCTCCTTTCATGTCCTCGAGTGGCGAGAAGTACAGCAGCAGGGGTGACATGAGGAGAGGTGGAAGAAAGCATCCATATGTCGAGGACTAGGAGACGAGGAAGGGAGCCCGGCGTTCAGAAGAAAATACCAACAGCGTATGTAAGATTTCGGATGTTGCGGGTGGAGGAACAAGGAGAAAACTTGGCGGGCAGGGCTCGCATTGCTAGCATTGCACCATGAATATTACAGGCTCATATTAAAGTAGGAAGATCATGCATAGGAGAAGAGAAGAGCCGAGTTTGGGATGAGATACCAGAACAATAAATGATTACAGTATCAAAAGCTTGAGGCACAATGAACGTTGCGCGTGAGGAGGAGACTAATGAGGGTGGAACCAGCTCCCCAGCGGTTGAACAGACTACCTAGATGTTCCAGAAGGTCATGGGTAGAATATCGAAACAAAATAATGGGCCTTGCCAATGCCGAGACAGTCTATCAAGCTGTGATATAGTCTAGGTCCTATATTCGTCGAGCAGCAAAGATCTACACCAAGTGGACTCTTGCCCCAGACCTTGTCATTGTTGACATGTGACTTTGAACTAAAACCCCAGACTTTGGCGGAGGCTCTTCCCGCCCGCCCACTACAGGCACTACAGGCACTACAGGCGGGCAGGAGCCGATGATGGGCCTACCGAAAAGGGAAACGAGTGAACATCCCACCTTCCTAGCCACCCTCCCTTGGAGTAAGGGGGCAGGTACTACGTACATTAAGTAAGGTACAGTAAGAGTTGTAGCGGAGTCAGACCGCACCTTCCTTGTAACAGAAATAGATCTAGTCTTCTCCTCCAAGGATTCATTATCTCTAGCATCTGCCAAGCCTTTTATTCCGTCCTCATCTTTCCTCTCGCTTCATTTATACCCTGGTACAAGCTACGTAAGAAAAGGTACCTGTCTATTCTTGCTCCCGTTCCATGACCCACACAACACGAAATGCCCGCGACAAGCTCGCCGCAAGAGCAGGGGGGCCATGGGGAGTACCCGCAACAGCCTGAGCACCAGCAGCCTCATCATCATCAGCAACTTGACGAGCAGCAATGTAGCAACTCTGAACCACAGACTCTGCCTCAGTCTCAGCAGCAACAGAACCAGCGCTCACGGTCGCAACCACAGCATCAGAACCCTCGACGGGCCCCGTCCAGCACGCACCTCGCCGTTCCTTCAGCATCCGCCGCTCGCTCGTCTTCCCCGTCGTCGTCCTTCTCGTTCGTGGCCACGCCTTCAGCGACGCCTTCACCTTCGGCCTCGGTCTTGTCCATTGACGTGTCGCACTCCTCCAGGGAAGCTTCCCCTCCGATACAGACACCCTCTTCCTCCAGCGCTGAGGCCCATGACGGCCGTGCCCCCCGGCAATTCGACACAGACAACAATCGCGAAGACAGCTTCGACAGGGACAGCGAGGATTACGGGCGCGATAGATATAACCCAGCCAATATGGCGAGCTGGTCCGGGACGCCCTCGATCAAGGGCAACACCGAGGCGGTGCGAATGGTGTTGTTGAACTTTATCACCATTGGCGTGACGTACGTGTCTTTTTGTCATGATGCCACCATAGTCCAGGTCGCTAACTCGTGTCGCCTATTTCAGCTTCACATGGGGCGTTGAAATGACATGTGAGTCTACAACTCCTAGCTAAACTATCAATTGCTAACGCTCATACAGATTGCACGCCATACCTGCTTAATCTCGGCCTTAGCAAGAGCAGCACTTCTCTCGTCTGGATCGCTGGTCCATTATCCGGCCTCGTGGTCCAGCCAGTCGTCGGAGTCATTGCGGACGAGAGCAAGTCAAGATGGGGTCGTCGACGACCGCTCATGGTCATTGGCTCCATAATTGTCGCCATCAACCTTCTGATCCTTGGCTTCACAAGAGAGATTGTGGGATGGGTTGTAAAAGATGAGGAGGGGGCGAAACGGCCTACCATAGTGCTAGCTGTTCTAGCCATCTATGTTGTGGACTTTGCCATCAACGCCGGTTGGTGTTCTCAGCATGCGGAATGTTTGTGTCTTTTTGCTAACAGGTTCAGTCATGTCGTGCGCAAAGAGTCTCGTCGTAGATACTCTACCATTGGATAAGCAACAGTCGGGCGCAGCTTGGTGTAGGTTTAACTCTACTTGGTTCGCATGCATAGCTAACGCCTTCTCATATAGCGAGTCGCATGTCTGCCATCGGCCACATGATCGCATATGGTGCCGGAGCTGTTGACTTGGTGCAAATATTTGGAACTACGCTCGGCTCTACGCAGTTCAAGCAGCTCACTGTCATCTCGACTGTGTCCATCCTGGGCTCAACAGCTCTCACATGCTGGGCTGTCACAGAGCGCGTATTGATCTCATCCAAGCCTACTCAGCATCAGGGACGGTTCAAAGTCTTCCGTCAGATCTACTCGACTCTGCTTAACCTTCCCCCTCGAATCCAGTCCATCTGCTGGGCCCAGTTCTGGGCGTGGATCGGCTGGTTCCCCTTTCTCTTTTACAGCACCACATGGGTAGGCGAGACGTACTTCCGCTACGATGTGCCAGCCGACGCGAGAAAGTCCGAGGATACTCTTGGAGCGATTGGGCGTATTGGTAGCACTGCGCTCGTCATCTACTCCATCATCACATTTGCCGGGGCTTGGGTGCTGCCCATGTTTGTTCAGTCCCCCGAGGACAATTCGTATACTCATCGGCCGCCCCAGGCCATCGCGGGCTTCTTGACACGCTTCAACAAAGTGAAGCCAAGTTTGCTCACTGCATGGATGATTGGGCACTTGATGTTCGCTGGCGCCATGTCCTTGGCGCCCTTTGCGACGAGCTTCCGATTCGCGACAGCATTGGTATGCCTCTGTGGCATGTGAGTAACAGATCCTCTTCAAGTATTGTGCTTTCATACTCATGAGTAACCTCCAGACCGTGGACACTTGCCATGTGGGCGCCATCAGCCTTTCTCGGCGTCGAGGTCAACAAACTCAGTGGTGGCGCTGGTGCCGACGGCACATATCGTCGCATCTCGGACGAGCCCGATATCGAGCTGCCGGAGCTCGACTCGGATGAGGCTCCTCTACGTCTAGAGCATGGGCCGGGAGACTCACCTCCGACGGCGTCGACGGGCGAGCTGTCGGGTATCTACTTTGGCATTCTCAACATTTACACCACACTACCGCAGTTTGTCGGAACCTTCATCTCCACCATCGTTTTTTCCATCCTGGAGCCGGGCAAGAGTCCTGAGCTAGCTGAAGACTCGAAGGAGCCGTCAGATCCTACTGGACCGAATGCGATTGCGGTTTGCTTGTTCATCGGCGCTATGAGCAGCTTGGTCGCGGCGCATGTAACGCGGAAGCTGAAAGATCTATAGCTTGGGTATTTACAGGGCTGAAGGATGTCTTGTATAGACCTGGTATCAGCAATCTAGAGATTCGAATTAACGTACTGTATTTGGGTGCTATAATAGCGCATAGGCAAGGTAAAACAGGTATATACTCTGGGCAACTAGGCGCGGCAGGACCGGAGTCTGGCTGGGAACATGGAGCACGTCTATAGAGGTGCTGCGATGCTTAGAATCATATATCAAGATATTGGATGGCCAGAGATGGCCTCTAAGTCTGGGGGGTAGTAATATGAATGAATACGTCCACGCTGTCCCATGTACAAGGCAGAAATGACAGATCTCGCAAAGGGTATCCCCAACAACACCGTTGTCGCGCCTCTTGCACCGCCGTCCGTCATCCCCGGCCGCTTCTTGTTATATCCATCGTCGTCGTGGCGCTGACGAGCTGAGCTGAGCTGCCAACGCGCAAAACCACACGCGCATGCGCGCAACGCAGCGCAGTATTCTACTTGTCCTTCTCGTTCTCGGCCTCGGACACCTTCTCCCACTCGTCCTCAGTGCTGACGCTCGAATGAGTGCCACCAGCAGCGACGCGCTGCGTCACCTCTCCCTTTGGCTCGACGGGCTCTAACCCCGCGGCGGCGGCGACATCAAGAGTCGTAGAATCCTTGGCAGGCGGCGCCTTGCTCGGAACGGCAGCGACGGGTGCAGCTGGGACGGAAGCCTTCTCAACCTCAGTCTCAGTCTCTTCTTCTTCGTCATCGGTAGTAGTAGTATCGTCCCGTGCGGCCTCGCGCTTCTCCCTCTCCTCCTTCTCGCGCTGCTCGCGCTGCGCGACGGCCAGCTCGGCGGCGAACCAGTTGACGCTCCACCACAGGCCGGCGCACAGGATGGAGAGGACGAGGCAGTGGACGTTGTAGGTTGCGGCGAGGAGGAGGAGGAGGACGAGCTGGAGGGCGGCGAAGGAGCCGTTGGCGGCCTTGAGGAGGGTGGGCGTCGGGCCGGGCGTAAAGATGCCCTCCCAGAGCTCGACGAAGAAGGACGACATGGCGGGGGAGGGGTTTTCCAGGGTGTGTGTTGCTAGGATTGTGTGAGATATGTAAAAATCTTCGGTGGTAGAAGTTGCGCTTTTTTTTTTTCGTTGTCGCGGTTGAAATGTGAGTTTCTTCTTCCTCTCTTCTTCTTCCTTCTCTCTCTCGACCAGATTTCCCAGTGTGATGTTGTTGCTGCTACTGCTGGTCTTTATGGGCAGAGGCGGTCGCTGCCTGGCGACCACTCTACGTCGCTAATAGAGCCCAAGTACCAACCAGCGACGCTGAAGTGTCTTGACCTCTGCGCTTTTTTTCAACGAAGCAACCGTGTCCGTAGGGAGAGTAAAAGAACACGTTTATTCTATAAAGAACGCGTGTCAAACAATAAAATGTCGTTTTTTTAATCAACAAAAGGTGCCGTCGTTTTCGGGTGTGAATGAGAGATCATGCGGTCAAAGTAGCTCAAGGGAGAGAGACAACAAGTGACGATGATGGATTACATAAGATTCAATTCTTGAGATCTACCAGTCGGGATATCACAAGCTCCATCTCATGACCACGATGTGTTGTAAGTACATATACTAATGTAACTCGTCTTCTTTTTCGGCTTGTGAGACCAGGTACTTGCTCCCTGCTTTGTTGTTCCTCTCATAGTTTCACCAGACGAAGAAGTTGTTTGAAGCGAACCCCCAAGCCACGAAAACGTGGTAGAAGGTCCCCGCATAAGGCGAGATCCGATAATAAGGCCGAGAAAACGCGTGGTTGACGAACAGACGCCTTAAAGACGAAACGTAGCATGTGAAACCGTCATGAGCCTGGACGACAATCCTCGATCAATGACATGGAGATAAGGTCGAGTTGCCTACCCTATACTGACTCCCTGAAGAGCTTCGGACGGGATCACCGGCCTCTCCCATGTGAAATAGGAAACGAACAATGGGATTCTCAATACGAAGGGTATTATTAGTTCTTCAGTTGCTTGTATATTGGTATGAATGTGTGTATTGGATTCCTTGTCCATCCTCTATGCTCCAGCTACCCATGATTTGGTCGACCAAGATGATAGAAGATGCTCCTCAGCTACCATTGGTGAAAATAACACATGTAGAATGACACAAAGAATGGGAAAACACTACGAAGTCTCAAAGAACTACATATATACTCGTATAAATGCTAGAAACCACGTGTTGCTAAAGTGTGAGCACCCTCACTTCGGCAATCACCTCACGCGACCAACACTCTGTTGAGATATGGTGCTTCTTCTCGCTTGAAGCTTCGCTTGCAGCTCTGAAGTGCCCCGATCCTGTGTTGATACTAGATATCTGTATACTTACAACCATGTTGGTAGCCATAGAGAGCTGGGCTGGATGAAGCACAAAAGATATCAGAACCCCGAAGCCAATAGACGCACCCATCGAGACACAACATGGGTTTGCAAGCGCAAACTTTAGAGAATAGCTATCTTGCCTATCCCTAGAGCGTCTTTCCCCATCAGTTCCGTCGACTTCAGAATTCCTGGGAGCCCCCCCAGCAGGAAATACCCTCTGGTTCCAGAGACTACTCTCGAGTTCCAACATCGTGGTGAGCACCGCCGACTTCGTTCTGCTGCAGCCGGAGGATATACGCACTACCCCCGAGTTCCTAAAGCCGATGGACCACTTGGATAGAGTTATCTCGTCTCAAGGCGCTCAAGCTGATTAGACTTGAGAGAACTACGGTACTTTACAACCTAGGGACTATTCTACGTTGCCATACTCCCCTAGGCTAGCTCTATATACTGTGGGTGACCAAGTATCGGCCCCGTGATATCATGTCAAGCCCAAAGCCCGTGATACCACCGCATGGAGGGTTGCTGCCATACACGCTGCACCCAGGAATTGGCCAATAATCCCCCCTTGCCATCTCGATCACTTTCTAACTTCTCCTGAGAGCTGCTGGCTTGTTACTTGCCAGTTTCGACGAACATGGCAGACCAAGATCCATAATGGCGGCCCCTTGTGAATGAACGAGCTTGGTTTCGTCTCCTTGGCTGTAAGGTACGCAGTTCCTCCCAAGACGACATCACTTACACCACCTAAGCTTGGCAGGGACTGCCCAAGGCAGATTTTGTTGAGAGAACGCGTGTCCTCCTCCTCGCTATCAGGGCCAGAACGCAACTGGCGGTTCTGGCGCCTGGCTAATTTGAAGCCTAGGAACAAACACTACGTGTGCTTCTGGAGGCGGCCCAAAGGATGCACAGTAGTTCTCATCGAGTGCTTCATCACATGGAAATAGGCCCATGCTCCATCTCCAGTGAACCTATAGCCCCTCATGATTGCCACTACATATAGCTCCATTATTGCTTCAGACGTCACACCATTTGCCAGCCCTGATATCTCGTCATGCCGTACCATACTCAAGGGTGAATTGTAGATTAGTGGATCGTCCCACTGTGAATCTCCTCGTCGCAGGAAATGGGCATTTGTGAAGCGTAGGAAGGGTTCGCAAGGGCCACTCAATATTGCTTAAGCACCTTCCCAAGTGATGCTTTAACATAGGAGGATGAAGATCCCCGTGTCCAGGTTTTCAAAAGGACGAAGGATTCTCAGTACAACCCATCTGCAATATCTTTGTGAGGCGTTCAACATCTGGTGGGGACTCTGTGGTTGAGTCCATCAGAGCTAGACTTACAACAACACACCGAACTACCGCAGCTTTGTTTCCAAGAACTGCATCCTGATGGCGCAGGATCACATGTAGACGATCATGAAACGTGCCTAGGCACCCCGTCCCAAACTTGCCGGGCGTAAACATCTGTGCTGACCTGCTTCTGCGGTTCCCCTGACCTGGCATCCTCATTGATCTTGGATCCCGGAAGACGCAGCACTGTTCCAGCTTCGTATTGGAGCCAATACAGCATAACCAATATCCCGTTTAGACAGCCGTAGTTCTCAGCTCGTCCAGGTTGAGAGTACCTGACTAGACGCCCCAAACGTCCTGTACCATTGGCCATCTTGGAACCCATTTCGGCCTTCCACGGACGCTTCTGACACTGGCGGCATGACAAAGCATGATGCTTGGGGTTCAGCTCGGTTGCACTCATGACAAGAAACACAGAGCCCTGCGTTATGTCATGATCGTTCCTTGGCAGGCCAGACACGAGCTAGCTAGTGGTAAATCGCCGCTGAACGTTAACACCGAACAGGTATCGATCAACTTCTGTAGGCAGCGACAATTCAATCTGCAAGCTACTGTAGCCCTTGTCGATCGATGCTAAGCCCCCTCAAGTGATAGCGGCCAGTAGTGGCATCCGGAGGGTTTCGGTGTGCGTGAATTGCAGCCGTTTGACGGTCATATCCGGACACATTTTCGGGGGTTTTCTATCAACACGGGACCGTGGTTGATGTGTCCTTGTCTGAAACGTGGGTGGCGGTCTTCATTCGTGAATAGTTGTTTTACTGTCCTTGACCTGGGGAAGACTGGGTGGGATTTGGAATGGAATGGCTCGGACGTGGCTCAAGCCTCATCATGTTCAGCTGTTCCAAAATCGACTTGGTGTCAAACCCATGTCGTCGACCCTAGACGAGTGGGGATGCCGCGCGCGTCGGTCACACTTTATTGCTTCAGAACCGAACCCATTGAGAGACTTGTCTCTGAACGTCGAAACTCGCCAGGAAAGGGGCGCTCTGGGGGAACGATCGTCTGCAGGGCTGCGCCGGTCCACCTCCACCCGCCACAACCTTCCCATCCATGGATGCCATGGCCGTCTAAATGCCGGTCTGGTATCAGCCAAATGCCTTCCGAGAAGCAATAAGGTATTTCTGATGCCCAATGTTGTAAATGGACCTGCCTGGACTGGGTTAGAACAGGCCTGGAACTGGTTGGCGTTCCTTGGCATCCCTGAGCCTTTTGCGAAATCTTGATAACCGTGGTCCAGACACAGCGAATTGAAATCCATCGGCGATACTGGTGAAGAACTGTGTGAAATCTCTAGCGTTCGCGATCTTGGCCATGCCTAAATTCGTCAGACAAATGTGGCGTTTCGTGAGCTCCTGGGTCAGCATCTTTATTCAAACATAGTTCAAACATCATCCACTGTACCCGATAACATCGAAACAAGTGCTGACTCAACCAACTTTCCAGATCTGGACGAGATAGTTAGACGTTTGGGCTGGTCGATCTGGAACTGGCAGGCGGGTTTTGGGTCTGACATTAGGGGATCGAGGATACCAAGACTAGTGGGTGTAATAAGGTGCTCATCCCTGACAGTCAAACTACTTACCCTTTCCCCGATAATTACCCCATCGTGCGATGACAGAGGTGTCGATTGCAGTGCCCGGTGCAACTCTCAGTTTCTTTCATAACCGAGTGAGTGGCTGGTCCCGAGTGCCAGTTTGCAATGGGCGTGTCACAGTGAAAGCAAGCAAAGGTGACTGCTGGTCACCGGTGAGCGATGAAACATGCGAATGCAGGGCTCGCTTCTACTTTGCCCCAATGCATGAGTTGTCATATAGTGAGTGTTTCGAGTTGTGAAGCTATTTTTGAAGTCTGTCACGGTCTGATGATGCGGAGGAGGCTGTGTTGAAACTGAGAGAGATAAATCGCGAAGATCTATCAACCGCCTGTGGCGTGGCTGGCGAGGGATGCCGATGCGATGCGATGCGATGGCGTGGGCGGGCGGTGGGTGAGAAGCGCGATACCGCAGTCCAGGGCTCAGGCTCTCATCTGTAACGAGGCTTGCAGTGAGCCCCAGCCTAGAAGCCGGTTGTGTCAAGGGGGGGAAGAGGTAACGCAAGCCCTGCGAGGCATGCGCAACGCGATGTCTACCGGCATGGACCTTGAAGCTGGATGGGCCGGGGTCTGGAAGGCAGAGACAGTCAGTGGTCCACGGGGCCAAGCTCTGATCAAGCCAATTCTTCCGATTGGGGCTCTGCGCACACCGGGGCCACGACGCTAGAGCTGCTGATCCACGTCAATGTCCTTTTGTCGCACTGCGCCCTCTGGCCTCGATGATCCCCGCTTTCTTGAGCAATGGTTGTTTGCGCGCCTGTGCTAACAGATAGAGGAGCATTCATTGGATCGATTAGACGCCGTCAGCGCTGGGCCACTTCCGTCTGGGGCAGTTTACGAGCATCGGCCCAAGCCCCTACTAGCCACCATCAACTAAGTTAAGTGACTGGTGGAGAGCCCTGTGTTGCAATCGGTTTGCTATCGGGGGTAGAGTCAGCGTCAGAGCCAGAGTTCGTACTTGTCTGCCACTGCCACTGCCGTTGTCGTCGCATTCGCACCCGCGAGTCTGCCACGAATTCGGACTGGTCGGAGTCAGTGCTCAAAAAGGTTTGCCCAGGGTTGTTGTTCGCGATCAACATAAGAGCGAGTCGCTCCGCGAGAAACGCGAAGATGAGAGAGAGACAGGCGGCGGGGAGCACAAGAGTTGTCTCCCAATCAGATTAGAGATGAACTTGGAATTGCTCATGTGAGTCAAGCTGCGACGATACTGCAAGGTGACGGGAGCAACGCGCTTAAAGGCGTTGGTGCCGACCAAAACTTCGGTGCCTGCTTCTCTGCATGTTCTTGGTGCCTGGATGAGAGGAGTTGGAGGGTGACTCGAATGGTTGCGGGCGGGTGACAAGTTGGTTGGGGGCCTGAGGAACGAGGCCAGGCAGGCAGGCCATTCGGGGTGGCTGTGAGTGATAGTGATAGTCGTCCAAGCCTGTGGCTCTGAGGTCGTGTTGCATGGGTCAAAAATAGTAGGTACCGCCTCAATGTAGCTATATCGGGGACAAGAGTACAACGTTCGATAACAACCTGGATGGGAAAATGGAGCGGCACAGTCGCCAAAGGAAAAATTCGAGATGGAGAGGGCTGGAAAAGGCATCATGCCTCCCAATCTTCGGTACCTGCCCTTTGAGGAGTCCAATAGCTGCTCTCGTTAAGCGAGTCCTCGTGGTAGTTGGAAGGGATCTAGCACCTGGGAAGTACCTTCCGTGGAGGTGCGGTTGGCTGTGTTGCTGCAATGAGGGGAAGGTTCGAGGGGGCCCTTGACCTTTGCTCGCGCTAAGCTGGGAATGGAACCTCAGGCACCTACCCAAGCACCCAAGGCAAAGGTAAGGTAGGGTAAGGTGCGCGGCGCGGCAACGGGGGAGCGCCCGCGCAACGGCTGCAAGCATCCTGTTTTCTAGCGCAGCCATTGCGCCTGCCAGTTGCGCCTGCCGAAGTGACTCCGCGACTCCACGCTACCACCCGCCTTCCATCGTTCTTCCCGACCCTCCTTGCGCGAGAAAGAACGAGTCTGAACGAGAGAGCTCAGGCTAGTCAGGGAGGGGCGGCCGACTCCCCAAGCGCCCGAAGCGGTAAGGCGTCTGTGTCGCTTGCGCACAGGTGTCGAGAAACGCGCACGCACCCGCTTCCCATCCCAAGATTGCGACGTATGAGCTCGGTAGGTATCGAGCTTGAGAGCCCACTTCCATCCCAACAACATCCCCATCCATCCATCCATCC
>JABEEN010000664.1:0-19432 GCA_013363205.1 Fusarium tuaranense | reverse complement strand
CGTCACGTGTGTTGCAATGCCTCCATTTCGACAGCCTCGTCTCAACCATCTCCCCTGTTCAAGCTGTTCAAGGAGACGACAGGCTGGCTCAACTCAACGCTTTGCTCCTTTCTCTGCTTTGACATGGAAAGCTCTCACATTGATGATGCATGCTTTTCGTCCCAGAGATCGATTTGTCGTGTTTCTGCCATCATGTTGGCAGTTTTGGAATTACAAGACTTTCTAAGTATGTATTTGATTTCAAGCAACTTCTTTATACAAATGCCTTTGGATTTTCTCTTAGATGAAATATGCTAAGCATCTGGATCAAGGCAGGTTGGTGAATAACTGAACTCCAGTCATGATGCCAATCCGATAATCATGCTGAGAGATGTGGCTTTTGGCTGCCTGTGGCTGGTGCAAATCATCAGCCACGCCGTTGGGCCTTGAGCTGCTGATGTAATCCCACGTGACTTTTCCTTTTTTGGTTGCCGGGAGCCCCTCAGGCTCCCACACACGAAAATCCCATCGAAAATTGTGCCTCGCAACACCATCACGAGTGCCGGCCAAGTCTCTCAGCACACTTGCCTCCGCAGGCTGCGATCGATCTCGGATCACTTATAAATCTCCTCTCTCCGTCAAGTAATATCACAGAGGAGGTTGCCCAGCATGGTACGCGATGCCTTCCTTTGTCCCTGTTCGCCGTGAGGCGAGACAACCCTATCTCCAGAAATCTTTACCCCTCCCTCCCGCACTATGTTTTCGTCATGATGCTAACCTGTCGTCTTGGATAGCCTCCTCCGCCGCACCAAAAGCCCGAGAATGTCCTGAAGCGCGCCAACGAGCTCATTGGCGTTGGCCAGGCCCCCGCTGCCCTGACCTTGCTGCATGAGCACATCACCAGCAAGCGCTCTCGAAATGTTCCCATCGTCTCGCTGGAGCCTGTGATGCTCCTCCTCGTCGAGCTCTCCGTCGAACAGAAGAAGGGCAAGCTTGCCAAGGATGCTCTCTACCAGTACAAGAACATCTCCCAAAACACAAATATTGCTACCATCGAGGTGCGTGTCTAAACTCCGGTCCCGCCCCGACCGCTGTTTGCTTGTCAGATATTCGGCGCTAACATCGGCATGTGCAGCTGGTCTTGAAAAAGTTCATCGAGCTCGCCGTCCAGAAGGTCACCGCCGCCCAACAAAAGGCCGATGAGGTCCAGGAGAGCATTGAGGCTACCGCTGCCACCTCCAGCGTCGACGATCTCGAGGCCAGTGAGACTCCCGAGTCCATTCTCCTTGCCACCGTCTCTGGTGAACAGTCCCGAGACCGCACAGACCGGGCGATCGTCACTCCCTGGCTCAAGTTCCTCTGGGAGGCTTACCGAACTGTCCTCGACATTCTCCGAAACAACGCCCGCCTGGAGATCCTCTACCAGAGCACCGCTACCCAGGCCTTCGACTTCTGTCTTAAGTACACTCGCAAGACCGAGTTCCGACGTCTCTGCGAGCTTCTCCGCAACCATGTTCAGACCGCGGCCAAGTACTCGTCGCAGATGCATGCCATCAACCTGAGCGACCCAGACACCCTTCAGCGACACCTGGAGACCCGTTTCCAGCAGCTCAACGTTGCCGTCGAGCTCGAGCTCTGGCAGGAGGCTTTCCGAAGCGTTGAGGACATCCACACCCTCCTCAACCTCAGCAAGCGACCCCCCAAGAACGTCATGATGGCCAACTACTACGAGAAGCTCACCCGAATCTTCCTCGTCGGCGAGAACTATCTCTTCCACGCTGCTGCTTGGTCCCGATACTACACTCTCCTCCGTCAGTCCTCCGTCCTGGTTGCCAGCGGCCAGGGCAAGAAGTCCGACAACCCCCCTGCGTCTGAGGCCGATCTCCAGAAGGCTGCTTCTTTCGTCCTTCTCTCCGCCCTCGCCATTCCTGTCATCAGCACCTCGCGATCCCGCGGTGCCATGGTCGACTTTGACGAGGCCCGAAAGAACAAGAACTCCCGCCTGACTCACCTCCTTGGCATGTCCCAGGCTCCCACTCGTGTCAGACTCTTCCGGGATGCCCTTTCCAAGTCCCTCCTTCAGCGTGCTCGCCCCGAGATCCGAGATCTGTACAACATCCTTGAGGTTGACTTCCACCCCTTGTCCATCTGCCAGAAGATCTCTCCTATCCTGACCAAGATTGGTGACGATCCTGAGATGGAGAAGTACATTCTTCCTCTGCAGCAAGTCATCCTTACCCGTCTCTTCCAGCAGCTCTCCCAGGTCTACGAAACTGTTGACCTTTCTTTCGTTGAGAGCTTGGCCCAGTTCCCCGAGCCCTACCAGGTCACTCGTGGCACTATTGAGAAGTTCATTATGAACGGTAACAAGAAGGGTGATCTTTCTATCCGCATGGACCATGCCACAGGCGTCCTTAGCTTCGATAACGACGTATTCTCGTCCTCCAAGGCTGGCCACAGCGGATCCGGTGCTGGATCTGCCGAGTCTGAGACCGGCACTGTTCAGCGTCTCCAGAGCACTCCTTCTGAGATTGTCCGTTCCCAGCTCACTCGTCTTGCCAAGTCTCTTTTCACTACCTGCCACTACATTGACCCCAACTTCAACAAGGAGCGCCTTGAGGCCCGCGCCGCGGCTCTTGCCCGAGCCAAGGCTGGTGCTGAGCAGGAGCATCTGGAGATCCTCGCCAGAAAGGAGGTCATCCAGAAGCGCAAGGAGGAGGCATCCGAGATCCAGGCTCGTAAGGAGAAGGAGAATGCTCGCCAGAAGCGACTCCGCGAGCAGGCTCTCCAGGAGGCCGAGGACAAGCGACTTGCTGCCGAGCAGAAGGAGCGTGAAGCCAAGCGTATGAAGGCTGAGCGTGACCGTGTTCGCAAGGAGGAGCTCAAGAAGCAGATCGCTGACCTCAAGATGGGCGATAAGGCTATTGACATCGACCTTGAGGATCTCGACAACCTTGACAGCAACCGTCTCCGTGCCATGAAGCTGGCCCAGCTGGAGCGGGAGAAGAACGACGTCAACGAGCGTCTTCGCATCACTGGCAAGCGACTCGACCATCTTGAACGTGCCTTCCGTAAGGAGGAGGCCAAGAAGTTGCACGAGGACCATGCCAAGCAGATCGAGCAGGACCGCGCCATCTATGAGAAGGTCAAGGCCCAAACCCTCAAGGATGCAGAGCAGAAGCACAAGGAGAGTGTCGAGCTCAAGCACCGACTTAGCCGCCTGGTGCCTCAGTATGAGTCCTTCCGTGACTCGCTCCATGAGCGTCGTCGTGATGAGTTTGAGAAGCGCCGCCGTGATGCTGAGCGAGAACTCGAGAAGCAGATTTCCATCCGTAAGAAGGAGGTTCGCGACCGACGTCTCCGCGAGAAGCGTGAGCGCGAGGAGAAGGAGCGTGAGCTCCGCGAGGCCGAGGAGAAGGCGGCCCGCGAGAAGGAGGAGCAGCGTCGCCGGGAGGATGCACGCAAGGAGGAGCTCGCCAAGCTCAAGGAGCAGCGAGAAAAGGAGCGTCAAGAGATGCTGGAGAAGGCTGCCCTTCAACAGAGACGCGAGGAAGAGGCACTGGCCCGTCGCAAGGCCGAGAAGGAACGGGGACCACCTACCTTCTCTCGGGGTCCCGAGCGTGCGGAGCGTGCAGAGCGTGCAGAGCCATCGGGCGAGGGCCGAAGACCACCTGTCTTTGGTGCCGGCAAGTGGCGAGATCGCGAGGCCAACAAGGGCGGCGACGCCCCTCCCCCAGCCCGTGGACCTCCCATGGAGAGGGCCGAGTCCAACGACCGTCCCTCTGCTGGTGGACCCCCACGACTGCAGCTTGCTGGCTCTGGCAACAGGCCCAGCTGGCGTGACCGTGAGGCGGCCAAGCAGGGCGGTAATGGTGGGGCCGATGCCGGTCCTTCCGCTCCTCCCCCTCGCTTCACTCCTCGGGGCGGTGCGCCGATGGACCGTGGAGACTCGGGACGTGGTGAGGAGGACCGAAAGCCGTCCCCTGCTCCTCCTGCCGAGCCTCTGCCAGCAACGCGGGCACCTGGCAAGTGGGTTCCTCCTCATATGAGGAACAAGGCTTAAATTGGGGGAGGACGCAGCCGGGTATGCATTGTTTGCGATTCGCATCGGCGTTTAGGGATTGGTTGGTTGCAAATGGAGATGAATGTACTCTAGAGCTCAGTCTAATCCGTTGTTTTGAGGATTGAGCGAACCAGAGATTGGAAGGGAGGAAAAGCAGTACGTAGGTATCTATTCGATGTGATTCAGCATACGAGCAACATGTTTCATGATCCTATCTGGATTTCCAAGGCATCGATTGTTGATTGTGTAGTTGGATGAAAGGTCTTGCCCTGCTCGTGAAAGCAGACGCCATGATTTGAGTTCCACGTGAAGAGGTTGATATCGTGGCTCGATTGATGTCGACGGCTGAAAGGCTGAGTCTTTGTGTTCGATATTTGTCAGTGAAGGAGGTAGCCACTGGCTGGAGGAAGAGCTTGATGGCCTATTCAACCATGTTCTCTCAAGTCTGAATCAGCCTGTACCAGCTATCACCATGAGGCCCAGAACATGCAGTTCTTGGTAGCAGCAACGCAGTAGCCACTAGGAAGGAATCAAGACCTAGTGGTGGGTATCGAAAAAGTATGGTAATGGCAGGAAATGCAGCGTGGGTTGGTGATACTTTGGTTCCTGAAAACTTCAACGGCTTCAAAGCGCCAGCCGGACCTCCCGACGCAATTCTTTCCACAGCTCGATGAGAAAAGCATGTCACGAGAGGTAGTATCGGAGCCAGATGAGGCCTGTGGCGGGGTCAAGTAGTGCTTCAGCTGAAGCCGATGCGACTTGAGGCGTTAGACTTCTTCAATATCAGTCATGACTGGTGGGTAGCCTCGAGCTGTCAGACCAGGTACATGGCTCAGCCTGGGTCTGTGTCATGTGTCATCGGAACTTGTGGCTCGATTTACTACACAGATCTTAATCATACAGCTTCTTAGCCTCCCCCCTCTCTTGAAGCAACATTATTGTATTGTTACTGGTTCCTTACATGAGGTGTCGAAATGGAGGATTCTGCTACCCTGCGGCTGAGGTCGTGTAAGTCTGGAGTCTGGAGTCAATCACGTGAGCGACGCGCCCCTGAAACCTTACACGAGCCACACTAGCATAACATCAAGCACAAAGCATAAAACTCTTTACAATCGCCGAATGACGAGGGTCTCAAGCCAGACATTTCCAGAAAGGGAAAGGGAAGACGCAGGAACTCTCTCGCGTGGCTTCCCAGCTAAACGGACTAACGCCCAGAGGGCTGCCAACCTAAAAGCGTTTTTCTGCTGTCCCTCAGCCTTGACCAGATCCGGCCGACCCAACGTAGCCGGTCAACCCGGACGGTGGACATCTAGATCCTGGTGGTAAGGGGTTTCCGGCGTCAGACGTTGGTTCAAGATGAATCAGCTGCTTGTTTGATCAGAGCCGGCAACAAAGGGACCACTGTGGTGTCTTATCTCCGAATAGAACAGCAAGTGCTGGGCCTAGGGCCGGAGGAGACGAGAGAGAGCTCCTGGTATGCTCGTCTGTACCTGAGATGGAGCTAGCAGAGCTCTGGCACTCTATCACGGGCCCGACCTGAAGGTAAATGCCCGTTGGGGAAATCTGGAATATGATCCAGGTGCAGATCCAGATCTGTGTTTCGGGAAGACGGGATGTTTTACAGGGATCTATGAGATCGTCACCCTGGTTTACCTGTCAAGGAGATATGTCGAGTGAGCTTCTTTGCAATGATGGCATTGTAGGCATTGCTTCTCGTGGCTAGCAAGTTACAAACCACACAGTCGTACCAAGTGGACGCTGTTAGTTCAGGACCCATGATGGCCTTGCTGGGCTTTGGCTTCGGGCCCTCGGTGTCACGACTCGCCCTAAGCTCCATGATGGCGCTTGAAGGGTACCTGCATTCGCTCTGCAGCAACAAGGTGACAATCATGCAGGGACATCAGGGACAGCTTTGACAGCTCTTCCGGGAGCCGACAGCCATCGGGGCATGTCTGGACCCTTGGCACCTCCACGTGCTCTAGACTTCAGCCTTTTTGAACCCCGTAACCTTTTTGTCAGCTTCTCAAGCCTCAGCATCTCTCGCTTACTCGGTTTGTCCCAAGACTCTGGGCCGGCAAAGCCATCTGTATCTCACCCACCACTGGCATCTCAATGGACGAGCTAGCTAGCCTGATCGAGCCTCATAGCATTGTCTCGCCCGCCGCCGCCAGTGGAGTCGTTCCGCTCGATCCTTTGTCTGCTTTCGGCGACTCGTGGCGTCTGTCTACAGCTCCCCGCTCTAGGAACAGCGTACTGATGTGCCACCCGTCGACTCGGGACCTTGCCCATGCTGAGCGGGCAAGCGGGGTTCATCGTCGACTCGAGGCTTGTCCCTGGACCTCGATCATGGCTCTCTCTCTCTCGTGGCACTGTGGGGAGGGGAGGACGGGGCTTCCGGTCCCTGAGTCCATGGCTTGTAGATGGGGCGTTCGAGATCTGATCTGCAAGAGACGGAGAGAAGTCTTTTCGTCACGATCGTCGACCCCTGGCATGAGAATAAATAACCTTGTCTCCTCCCCGTCCAGTGTCACAATCTCTCCTCTCATCATCAAACAGCAGCTTCTCAAGCAGTTAGCCCGCTCTCACACTCTCTTCTCTTTTAAAACTTTTACATTCCCTCTTTTGTCCTTGCTTGGCCCCCGGGCATCACTCTCTTTAAAGACTTCTTATCGCCTTCAAACGCCATCGGGGCGTGCAACACCCATCAAACACTTGCTACAACAACAAAAAAACCATTCACAGCCCTCGACATCCGTTCACTGGTTGATATCAACAACAACAACAACATGCATTCGCTTCGAACCTTCGTCGCCGGTGCGGCTCTCGCACTGGTCGGCGTCGCTTCTGCCACTCACATCGAGTTCCCTCCCTGCCTGGACCCCTTCCAGCCTTTCGTCTACTCTGGTTGCTACACGGACGGTGTTGAAGGCAGCTCTGCCAGCGCCCTCATCTACCGCTCCAGCCAGAACCAGTACAACATGACTGTCGAGAAGTGTGTCTCCGAGTGCAAGGGCAACGGTTTCCGCTACGCCGGTCTCAAGTACTGGGGTGTCTGCTACTGCGGCTCTACTGTCAGCGGTGCCCAGCTCACTGAGGATCAGTGCGACCTCCCCTGCAGTGGCAACAGCACTCAGACTTGTGGTGGTGACTCTGAACTCTCCATCTGGCAGGACCCTACCTTCAAGACTACTACTATCCTCGGCGGCGCTCTCAAGGTCATCGCTGACTACCAACCCCTCGGTTGCTATACTGATAACTCCCCCAAGGGCCGTGCCCTGACCTGGGGTATGAGTATGGATGGCTCTACCATGACTGTCACCAAGTGCCTCAACGCCTGCTCTGACCAGGGATTCCCCCTGGCTGGTATCGAGTACGGTGGCGAGTGCTACTGCGGCAACGTTCTGGCCAACGATACCGCCAAGGCTGACACTTCGGACTGCAGCATGCCTTGCAACGGTGACAGTACCTTCAAGTGTGGTGGTCCCAGCCGTCTGAGCGTCTTTGTCTCTACCGACCTTCAGTCTCTTCAGCCTTGTGGTTGGAAGCCCGGCTCTTCTTCCTCTTCTTCGTCCGCTCTTCCCTCGATCATCTCCACCATCTCCAGCTCTTCCATCGTCAGCTCCTCTTCCTCCAGTGCTGCTGCTGCCTCTAGCTCATCTGCCAACAATGGAAACGGAGGTAGCACTACCACCACTACCAGCACCACCTCGTCCAGCGCTGCCGCCAGCTCGTCTTCAAGCTCGTCCTCTAGTTCCAGTGCTGCAGCTGCCAGTACTAGCTCCTCGAGCACTACGACGTTGAGCACAAGCACAAGCACTACTGCTCCTGTCCAGGTCTCTACCAACCCCTCTCGGGTCACCACCTCGTCCTCTTCCTCTTGCACTACCCTTGGCCCTATGTGCACTGCTACCGTTGTCGTCTCCAACGACTGCGAGTACAAGGTTGGCAGCTGGTGTGCCCCTTCGGTCCCCGACTTCCAGGACCAGGACAGTTGCCAGACCGCTTACAACACCTGCGCCAAGAACATCGCCTCTTGCTTCCAGAAGGCTTCTTGGCCCAACGTCCTCGACTGCTTCAACTTCTCCAAGTGGTGCGATGGTGTTCAGGGCTTCTGTGCTTCGACCTGCTCCCGCGGCCGTAGCTGCAACAAGAGCGGCTGCATGAAGCAGAACCAGCCTGTCGGTGGCAACCCTGTCAAGACTACCACCTCTGTCTACCCCTGCGCTGCCACTTCCACCAGCTCTGTCCCTCCTGCTTCTTCCACCTCTTGTGCTCCTCAGCCTACCAACATCTGCCAGCAGCCCTCTTCCCGCTCTTACGGCTATGGTCCTGGCAACCCTGTTGCGGGCATTGAGCTTCCCCTCGTCGGCTGCAACGATCTGAAGAGTGACTTTACCCAGAAGCCCTTCAAGCTCTACACCGATGACGACTCCCGCTCGTGCAAGTCTTACCAGCGCACCCAGCAGAGCAACGCCTGCGCCGACGCCTGCAAGACCCAGTACGACCAGTGCAACAACGTCTACGTGCAGAGCTGCAAGAAGCTCAACGGCGGCAACTACAAGCGTGGCCACTCCCACTTCCACCGCCGCGCCCTCGAGAAGTCTGGCATCGAGCCCCGCTGGTTCAACATCTTTGGCAACGACGGCTGGCAGTCTGCTCAGACCAAGTGCTACGTCCAGTACCAGGACTGCCTCAGCGAGAATGCCCAGGTCAACGCCGCCTCCCGCTGCCAGAAGTGGGGTACCGGTGCTTAAGCTGATCATAGGCTACCTATCTACCTACAGTACCTACTTGGGGTATCGATTGACAAAATGAAAGGTGCATGGGGTTCCGGCTTGGGCATGGGATAGAACGGTTTCTAGGGGGGTTCTGGTCTGGTTTTTTTGATTGTCTTTTGTTTCTAGATTGGGTTGCATTGCATGGATTTGCTAGACACACACTCGTTTGGGTTAGAATTGCTTGTTTAGACTGTCATTCGCTACAATAGAGGCTGCATTGGTTTATCACTCTGGCTATGCTTGACTATCGTGACTCTGCGACTAGCTCTGGCTCTTACCCTTATGACTAAAGGTTTTAGTCTATTCCTTACGGGCAGCTAGTTATATGAGAAAGTGACTTCGGAGTCCAAGTTTACATATTCTGTTAGCCCCTGAGCCCGAGAGACGAGGCCACACACATATGAGATGTGCTCGAAGCACAGCAACATGAGCATATCGCAATTATAGTGCCAGACACGGTATAATTTACTCCCTTTTTCTTCTCCTCGTTCTTCGATGTTCAGCTATCCTTTTCTCGGTGTACTGTTATCCACATGCCAAGTTCTTGCTGTATTACTGGAGTATAATGGGCTCAATATTAGACATACCTGACTTAACTGCCTCTCACAGAACCATAAGATATTAAATTTCCGTCAGTTTGTCATCTAAGAGGCGAAATGTTGAGATGGTTGTGTAATATCCATTTAAGACTTTTTTATGTCGAGTTAAGTGTATAGGGTAAGCGAGGTCGTCTTGTTTCGAAGAGCCAATTCTACACTCAGTCATTAACACGGCGAGGAAATTGAAGCCCAGTGTGGAATTCTAGGGTCTGTTTGGATTTTATTCCCCGTCGACTTGTATTATCATAAGATGGTGTGGCTATAGTGACTCTATGAGACTGTTATCTCATGGGGTTCTGAACAATTTAGGTAGGTACCTAGTCAGATAGTGATTCCAAATGTAAACTTGTGCAGCACTGGTAGTACGTTCATACATCTCAACAACAGATCCCCCTGAATTATGATACTAGATATACACCGACAGAAAAGTAAAATTTGATTGTAGATGTCGTGGAAGTGGAAGCTGGTGATGTGTCGTGCCAGCACAGTGCAGAACGGTCATCAAAAGCCACAAAGACGCGTAATTGACACTGTACGACAAGAGAACAACGCGACGCCTCGGCAGTTTAAGCACATGCTCTCTCACTTCATCACCTTGGCTAACTCCTTTCTTTCCCTATAACACCGCCAATTCAGCGTATAGAACCGGATATGGATCTGATACAGAGGTCAATCGACATTGCGTCGTCCTTGACGCCGGCGCAGTGGTGTCAAGGCTTCTTCGTTCTCTCCGCCGGCCTCATTCTCTTCATCCAAGCTCTCCCACAGGATGTACGCAGCGCTCTCATGGACTACGGCCCTCGACGACCCAATGATGCAAAGCAAGCAAAAGAAAAGCCGGAAACGTCAAAGCAGAGTTTCAAAGCAATCAGGTCATTCCTCAAGACCTTGACAAATTACGGACAGGTGCCTCACTCGTGGTTTCTGCACTTCTACATCATATCGGTGTCCTTCTCTGCTTTCTGGGCATGGCAGTATATCCAGAAGGGCTCAGTGATGAGAACGATTGCGACCCTGCAAGATGGAACTCAAGAGTCATCGATGAGTCTGGAACAAGTATTCGTGGCCTGGTTATTCATGGCATTGCAGGGCTCGAGACGGCTTTATGAGAGTTTATGCGTGTCAAAGCCGGGATCTTCACCCATGTGGTTTGTCCACTGGGCGCTTGGGCTAGGATACTACACTGCAATGAGTGTCGCTGTCTGGATCGAGGGTTCCAGTAATGTCACCAATATGCAAAAGCTCGCTTTTCGAAACTGACAAGACGTAGGCGCAATTCTCGCATCCTGGGACTCACCCAGCCAACCTATCCAAGTCCCTCGAAAGGTGCCATCAGCCTTGGCACTGTACGTTGTGGCATGCCTCAAGCAAAACCAATGCCACAGGTATCTGGCAAGCCTCAAAAAGTACACACTTCCAAGCGAAGGGTGGTTTGAATACCTGGTCTGCCCACACTACACCTGCGAATGCCTTTTGTACGTTGCCATTGCCTGGATTGCCGCGCCACCAGGCCAGCTCCTCAACAAAACGGTCCTATGTGGACTCTTGTTCGTGGCTGTGAACTTGGGCGCCACAGCACACGGCACGAGGCAGTGGATGGCCAACAAGTTTGGGGCGGACAAGGTGGCCAAGAGGTGGACAATGATCCCTCTCGTATACTAGGCTCACCCGAGAGCCCACGTCCTTCATCGCTTGAGGAACATGCCGAGCTTGTTCGCAACCTTAGAGACCTTAAGAACATCTCGGTACGTCAGACTTGTACGGATCTGGCGGATGTTCCGGCCACTGGCATAGGCGTCAGCCTCGCGGAGGAGGTCCCAGTTGGCGACGGTGTCTGCAGTGAGGTCGGTGTCCTCCTCAATATCGGCAATTCCGTGAAGATAGTCGGTGTACAGCTGGTCAGTCGTGATGAGAAGGCTACGAGGTTCTTGTAGGATCCTCCACGCAGGCTCGGGATCAAGGGCACCATCTTCCTTGCTGCGGTGCAGGTTCAAGCACAAGCTGGCACCAAGGCTCACCGTACAAACGACAGGCCAATACGCGGATCCATCCTACGCAAGATGAGCATACCATAGCAACGGGACCACGAGCTGTCGTATACTCAACTTATGCGGCATGATGCCAATGCCCGGGGGATACTCGTTGATGAGGACATGGTTGGGCTTTTTATGAGGACTTTGAGCAAAGATATGTCCAGGTTCGGAATCCTGGATAGGAAGTGATAACAAGCGAGATACCACGGGAGTCTCGAGCCAAGGAGGTAGCGGAGCGTCGAGAAGTTTGTTGTTGACGAGATCCGAGGGCCACGTCTGAAGACGACGTTTGGTGAGCTGCTTCCACCTCGGTTTAGGGGCACTCGAGATCTAAGGGGCTTCGTTCAGTCATGAGGCATGAATCGTCGTCCGGGCCAAGCCACACACTTTATCCAAAATCATTCGCTCCTCTTCCTCGCTTATGAAGTCTGGGATGTAGTACGCCGTCTGAGGTAGAGAGGTGATCCTGGCGTGGTCCAGGGAAGGTGGAAGTGAAAAGCCATTGCCGGTATTGTCTTGATGACCAGAAGAAGAGGCAGATGCATCCATTATGTCGGATTTTTCTCGCTGTTGGGTCGTAGAATGAATTAATTAAGCAAGCAAGCATGCACACACGCTGCGCTGCACTGGCATGAATCCCTGCAATTTGTAGATGCCACACTCCGTACCGTTGGGTTGTTTCATGAGGATCGAGGGGTCAGAGTCAGTCTTGGTGATGGCGCCAGGCGGTGTTTCGACCAGGGATCAGCAAGGATTGTTGAATGAGAGTGGAGAATATTGGAGGCCGAGTGCGAGTGGTTGCCTGAAGCTGTGGGCGCACTACGGATATGCATGTACACGTGCGCTGCAGCGGCGGGGGGGAAGAGAAATGAAGAAAGGACGATCTTCTAGAGGTGGGCAGCCTTGAAGGAGGAGAACGGGATCGGGGACGGGACAAAGGAAGTCAGTTTGTAACATTGAAAAAAATGCCGCTTGCTTTCTTGAACCCGAGCATGAACTGATTTGATTTCTGGCCTTGTCCCCGTGCCGTCGAGATGATGGATCAAGGTGTCATCTTCAGGTGCCATTATCGCAAGGGTGGTTGGGGACCCGGTGCCCGGTGGCTGTTAAACCCACTAAAAGCGCGCTGGAGAGAGTTGCCTCCCCGGGCGCCAAAAGTCCACCCGGGACTTGAGAGGCAGCCGTCAAAAAAAGCCGGACGCGTCTGGGCAAGGATCATGAAGGGGAGGGACGCATTCTTATGTTCGCCCCCGGGAGCCTGGACCCTTTATTATTGCCTCCCTTGCGCTTTCAAGTGGTAGGCCTACGGCGCCGCTCATTCGTCTGCCGTAATTGAGTGCGGTCAGCACCTTGTGGGCGGCCGTAGGTCTTAACAGAGCATAGTACGAATACCCAAGCACGGAACCGTCCAATCACATCGCTGCTAGCCATCAAAGGAGACGGACAGACTCTTTTCGCTCTCGGCTTGGGGAGTTCCCCGTCGCTCTCAGTCATCCATTCAGCAAAACAAGGTTTCAGCATCTCATCTCCAAAACAATCCATCATCATCCATCCTCGTATACCGCCTGCGACCCGACCGCCCGCCCGATTCCTCTCGAGACTCCGATCCCCTCGAACTCTGTTCCCCGTAACTTTCAACGCCCGCCGGATCGTCTGCTTCATACGTGTCGCTGTCTGTCCTTTTCCGCCTTTCTTCGTGTCCCCGGCGCCCGTGTCCTCTCTTCACTCGCTCTCGACGCCTCACCAAAAATCCCATCTCGTGTGCCGCGCCCGCACCTTGTCCTCGGTTGTCGTCGTCGATAGGGGTTCCCCCTTTTGTCTCATCCGTGCGAATCAATCGCCCCCATCGTCGTCGTCCTGGTCATCCATCACCAGAATGGTGGTAGTCGCTGGCCGTCCTCGCAGGTAAATGTCATGGATGCGCAGAATGCTGCCCAGTCCGACCAGACGAGGCCTGCTGGCGATGAACCTCGGCGGCCCGACCCCAAGCCCGAAACCACCAAGTCGACGCCGCCGCCTGTAAGCCCCAAGCCCTCCGAGCCCGTTGATAAGGACAAGGAACCTCGTCAACCTGCGAATTCTTCGTCGGCGCCCGATGCAAATGCTTCCGAGGATCGCGATTCTGACGCCGAGACGATCGTTTTGCCCGGTAAAGATGGCCACTCCCCTTCAAAGGCTCGCAAGGTGAGGCAGGAGGATAAGAGCGATGGCGATGCCGACGGCGATGCCTCCAAGTCGACCATCCAGGCTGCAGGCTGTCCGCCTCACGACCTCGAAAAACATCAATCTTCGATCATTGCCCGTGGCGACCCTATTAAAAAGAAGCGTCTGTCGGCCCATCTCGAACGGGAAAAACAGTCACGGGGCAAAGATGCGGCGTCGAGTGGTTTGAGCTCTGCGCCTGCGTCTCCACCGCAGCACCGGCGTCAACACCGTCGCCGCTCCGACGACCCCCACTCATCTTCCGACTCTGAACATTCTCGCCCTCGGCCTTCCAAGACATCTCTCCGTGAGAAACTAAAATCGGCCGAGCGCCTGGTGCCGCACAAACGAAAGGGCTCAAGGCTCGAATCCGACGACGAGGCCGACAGCCGCAAGGTCCGCCGCCAGCGAACAACCAGCGTAGGCATCGACTCGGGCCGCCTGCACAGGGAGCACAAGGCTCTCTCTGGCAAGTCACACCATGAATCGCAGAACCGATCTATTTCCCCACAGTCTCGATCTCACCGGAGGAGTGCATCTTCCCAACTACCTTCACATTCTTCCAACGGGTCTGGTCAAAAGAAGAGGCGCCTCCCTCCCCCTCTGCACTCTACGGAATACCACTCGGACGAATCTTCTGCCAGTGGCAGTCCCCACCCTCGCAGCTCCAAACTTCGTAGCCTGGCAACGCCTGCCACCGCCGACACGAATGCTTCCCCCGCTAGAATGGCGCCACACAAAAAGCATCTCGATGCTCACGGCCAGACCTTCCTAGCCCGCGCTTGCGCCAAAGGAGACTACGAGGGTGCCAAAACGCGTCTTCTGGAGAGGCCAGAGGACCTGAACGTTGCCGACTACGCTGGAAATACACCTCTGCAAATTGCTGCAATTAATGGATGCGAGGATATTGTCAAACTTTTGATCGAGGCCGGCTGCAATCTGGACTGTGTCAACTACGATAAAGATACTCCACTGCTCGACGCCGTCGACAATGGCCACCTCCAAGTGGTCAAGCTTCTGCTGGACGCTGGTGTCAACCCTCGAAAAGCCAACGTGAACGGAGAGGAGCCTGTCGACCGTGTGAGCGAGAAGACGGAAAACGCAGACGAGATCCGTGCTGCTCTGATGGCGGCAAGGAAGCGAGTAGGTGAGCGACGACGCACCTCAGAAGATCGCCATTCGCACCACGACTCCCATGACGCAAGGGATTCACACGCACCAGACAGCCCTCGAAACTCCCCTGCTACAAATCAACAAGGACGGAGATCAGGAACTGTACGCGCACAAAAGACAAGAAACGATTTGCTGTACATGCCCCTGGACGAAAAGACGCTTCGACAAGCTGCTGGACGTGGAGATGAGGAAACTGTCGCCCGCATCTTACAAGTGAAAGAAGGTTTCAACGACCCCGAGTCTATGGTTGCTGCTGCCAGAGGAGGCCACGATCTTGTCATCCAACTGTTACTAAGTTTAGGAGCCGCAAACCCAGATCCAGCACCAATTTCTTCCGTACAACCAGAGTTTGCAACACCGATACTAGCAGCAATTGGACAAGAGAACATCAAGGTTGTCGAATTACTCTTAGAACAGCAGGGTTTTGATCCAACACGGCGTTTCAAGGGAGAAACATACTACGAAATTGCACGGCGTCGGGCAGGCTCGAACTGGAAGGAAGAAGAACACATGCTGAAAAATGCTTACGACGAGCACAAGCGGAGTCACAAGGACTCGGCCAAGACGAAATCTCCTAACCGACGGGACCGAGAGCGTGAGCGCGGTGAGCGAGAGGAGCGAGAAGCGAAGCGAGCTAGACGAGCCGAGGCCAAGGAGAAGGAGGAGGCTCGTTTGCAACAAAAACGGCATCTCTCTAGTCCAGAGCCGAAGAAGAAGCTTAGCAGCGCCAAGCTCACAAGTCCCAAGGAAAAGCGAAGGACAGACGCACCTGCGAATCATGGAGACGACCATCCCCCGAAACGCGGCCCAGGACGCCCTAGAAAGGAAGATCGCCTTCCCTCCATCAATGTTTCCGACCACGAACTTTCTCCCTCGATTTCTCACAAACAGCTCAAGGTGAAGCGTGCCGAATCAGATGCTGCTGGTGTATCCTCTGAAGGCGAAACCGTCAAGCCCAGAAGGAAGCTTGTGTCGAAAGGCGAACTCCGAGGAGAACGGGAGAGGCAACGGCGTGCTAGTATGGCCTCCAATGCCTCATCACTCAAGGATCACCCTACCAGCCCTCACGAAACAAGACACGACGAACCATCCGACAAGCACAGGCCCGAGAAACTGTCTGAGAAGTACCATGACCGAACCAAGGCTCTCAAGCGAGACGAGTCCAGGGATCGTTTGTCAGTCTCCGGTGACGGGTCGACCAAGAGGCATCGAGCTAGTACCACGCCCGATCGACCCAGTAACGGTGACAAGGACGATAGCGAAGTCCCACTGAAACGACGACGTATCGACGGCGAAACCAAGGAGAAACGACCGAAACAGCTGCAATCCTCTGATGAGCGACCACGCAAGTCCAGTTCTCTTCAAGACTCTTCCAAGCTCTCATCCAAATCAAACCACAAGAAGCATGATGATGATCGACGGGAAAGGCATCACGACTCTCATCGCGCGGAACCTGATCGATCTAGCAGCGCCGAGAAGCTGATCCATGTCAAGTCAGAAGATGCTGACGTTGACATGAAGGATGCTGATACCATTCGAGCCGTGTCAGAAGCTGAGATGCAAGCTGCTCGAGCAAAGGAGGCTAAGCAAGCCAAGCAGGCCCAGGAAGCCGAGCAAGAGAAGCAGCGTCTGGCCGAATTGGAAGAGGCAAAGAAGAAAGAAGAGACCCGGAAGAAGGAGGAGGCTCGCAAGGAGGAGGCGCGAAGGAAGGAGGAAGAGCGCAAGCGAGTCGAAGCTGAGGAAAAGAAGAAGCGCGAAGAGGAAGAAGCTCGAAAGAGAGCAGAGGAAGAGGAGAAGAAGCGCAAGGAGGAGGAGGCTGAGCAGGAGAGAAAGCGGAAGCAAGAGGAAGAACGCGAAGCCGAACGGAAACGCAAGGAGGAGGAGCGTCGACGCCGAGAAGAAGAGGAGAAGCAACGACGTGAGGCCGAGGAAAAGGCTCGCCGTGAGGAAGAAGAGAAAAAGCGCCTGGAAGAGGAACGGAAGAAAAAGGAGGAGGAGGAGCGAAAGCAGCGGGAAGAAGAGGAAAGGCTTCACCGTGAGCAGCTCGAGCGTGAAGCAGCCGAACAAGCTCGCCGTGAACGCGAAGAGGAGGAACGAAAAGAAAAGGAGCGTCGAGACCGAGCACACCGCGAAGAAATGGAAAAGAAGCGCGCCGCTAGGGAAGCCGAGCAACGCCGGATTCGCGAGGAACAGGAACGCGCGCGACTCGACAAGTTGCCTCCTCTCCTGCGATGGTTGGATACTTGCCCCAACCCCAAGCTTGCTACTCTTGCAGAGAAGTTCAAGCGTATGCAAGGATGCCGCTACGATACCATCCGACCAGAAGCCAACCAAACACCCGAAGGGCGTGAACAATGGGTTCTCAACACACATGCTGCTCTTCTTCTTGGCGAGAAGGATCTGAATCTCTCGCGATGTAAGTTTGCTTACCAAGTCGAGACTGGATTTCACTAACAGGTGTTCTAGACACGGCTTGGGAACGTGTTCCCGTCTCCTCCTTGGCGAAACTCACCCTTTGGCGAATTGAATGGAGCCTCTACTCCCTTGTCGACGAGAAGCTCTGGGATCTTGGACGGCAACTTCCCAACTACTATGGAGACGAGGATCCCTCCGAATTGCGTTTCCAGACGAAACAACGGCTCAAGCAGGAAGCCTGGGAGAGGTTTCTCGACATGGAGATGTTCTTTGTCAAGGTATGTCGTGATGAGATGGCTAGCGACATGTCATTTGCTAATACGAGTTAGGTGTCGGATCTGATGTACACTGTTCCCAATATCCCACACCTGTGTCATGTTCAACTTGCGGTGGAATACCGCGAACTGTTGGAAACTGAGGCGCAAAGTCGTGGGTGGGTGACAAACAACAAGTGGAAGCAAGATCCAGATGCTGGTCGCTTCCATGGTTTCGCACCTCGATCCAAATATTACTATAGCGGACTCTTGGTGGACGAAGACATGCCTCAACTCGCACAGACGAGTAGCACACCGTTCCCAGAGAAGAAGGTTCCTCGACGAGGACTGATTCAAGTCCACCCAGACGACCCTGAGTACCCTCGACTCTGCGTCGAACAAGGACTTGAGCATCTGGTCAACGGCCACCTAAGCCCGCCTCTTGCCAACGGCATTCATTCATCGCCCATCAGTCAAAAGTCAATGAATGGCACCATCCGGGTTTTGACACCAGGATCGTCTGAGGGCATGACAAACTCGACTACCACTCACGAGGGCCTCACGAATGGAGTTAACGGAAATTGAACCTGAAGCCACCCAATCGGGTTTGAGTCTCAGATTCACGGTTGAGAGTTATTATACTGCTTTTTCAAGTTTCCTTTGTCCAAGTAACGACCATGGACGGCGCAGGCACAGACAGGGAATTGTCTGGGTTATTGTTTCGTCGACATGGGGATGATGACAGGTAAAGAGGGGTATGGCATCTATCTACCCATGAGGATTGGATCGGGATATAGGCCTGTTTCTGGGGGAATGATCATGTCATGTACATGGGTTGGATGGTTTCCAAAAACCTGAGAAGGCGATGTTTGAAGGCGACGGGTTGTGTCGCGTGTCAGGAAGAAGGACGACGGTCGTCATGTACACACACAAGCTAATGGCTGGGGACGCTTGACGTTACTACTGGAACGAGACGAGACACTGTTGGACAGGCTCGATCTTGCTGTATGAGCATTTGTACGCACGGTAGAATCAACGAAACAACAACAAACGTCAAAATGTCTGAATACTTGAAAAGAGTGGCAAATCATCATAATGTGGTGTTGATACCCAAACTCTAAGTCTCTGAGCTGATTGGCTGATTAGACCCCGCTGGCTGACATCACTTACCACTCGTGGGTGGTGGTTGCCAGAAAAATTTACCCCACCATCTCAAAGACCTCCAACACACGCATTTCAATTATCACCAAAAGTCCCCTGCTCACCGCGGATTTGTGTTACGAACCCGAGATCTGAGGCCAGACACAGCCTGGAAACAAGCCGATACCGTAGCAGGAGCTAGTCGCCACCATGGCTACCACAGTGGACAAGGTATGTTGCTGCGAACCGCCACCAGTTACGCCATGAACGAGATGAGTTTGCTAACCCTGACCCCCCCGCCAGATCAAAGAGATTGAGGCCGAAGTGCGTGATTCCCATCGACTCCCCCCTCCCCCGGCGTGTTCGAGATGACGATAATCGACGAACCCTCCCGTGTCTCAGCCAACCGGCTCTAACCCGTGGAAACAGATGGCCAGGACCCAGAAGAATAAGGCGACTTCGTTTCATCTGGGTCAGCTCAAGGCCAAGTTGGCCAAACTTAAGCGCGAGCTGTTGACCCCCAGTGGCGGAGGCGGTGGAGGCGGCGCTGGATTCGATGTGGCCAGGACAGGTGTTGCCAGTATCGGCTTCATTGGGTTCCCCTCTGTGGGAAAGAGTACACTCATGAGTCGACTGACGGGCCAACACTCGGAGGCGGCCGCGTACGAATTCACCACCCTGACCTCGGTGCCCGGACAGGTCGTCTATAACGGTTAGTTTCACTTGTCTTCCCCCTCCTCCACTCTGTCCCGCCCGCCCAGCGGCTGCGGCCGTTTTGGCGGGCTTGATACCCGAC